>SNQJ01S0026566.1:129926-149644 GCA_010110895.2 Picea sitchensis
AGAGAGAGAGAGAGAGAGAGAGGCGCATATTTGGGAGAGGATATTCTGTATTAGCTTGAGTTATCTCTTGGCATTGTATTGGCTATCTATAATAAGGAATTTTTGCTGGGTTTTCTTCCCCTAGAAGGTTTCCCAGGATAAATGTTGTGTCTCTTGTGATTATGTATTTCTCAGTGATCTTGTGTTATGATATTGTTATGTATTGAAATGAAAAGAACTATCATAATGGATTAAACATTAACATGGTATCAGAGCCAAGCTGAAGGAAGCATCTTTCACAAGAGTGAAAAACGTCACTGTTGTCGTACATGCAAATTAGCGATTTTTAATGGTGAAGCTTTTCAGCCCTAAAACCACCTAGAAAAGTGCGCTCTCCCCCAAGGATTACTTTGGCACTCTTAGTGCACTTTTTCAGTGGCTAGATATCCCGAAAAGTGAAACCCTAGTTTCACAAAGTACCATAAAACCAGTGTACCAGAAGTACCAGAGTACCAGAGGTACCAGAAAACTAGAAGCACCAGTCCAGAAATCCGTAGATCAAGTTTGGAGGAGAAAAATTTGGATTTTCTCATATCCAAACACACCAAGCTACTCGCCTCAGCCAAGCGCACCTCCTGGTAAGTTCAAAATTTGATTTTGAGCATTTTAATTTTTCGGTCATTTTCCTAGCTCCAGGTAAAAGATGTCTGCAAGCACTAATATTGTTGACAATATGGAAGGCGTGGAAAACTTCTATGGCTGGAAGTATAGGATTGGACTCGTTCTTGAAGAGAATGACCTAGCAAAATTCATCAAAGGAGAAATTTCGGAACCCGACGATGCTGCAGAAAAAGCCAAGCATCAAAAGGACACAATCAGGGCCAAAAGAATCATTGCAGACTCAATCAAAGACCACCCGATTCTTTATGTGTCATCCAAGAAGACTCCAAAAGAAAAGTTTGATTCCTTGACCAGACTGTATGAAGGAAAGAACATAAACCAGAAGATGAATCTAAGAACTCAAATGAAGAATACAAGGATGCAGAAAGGAGAAACAATTCATAAATATTTCTCCAGAATCTCAGAATTCAAAGAACAACTAGAAGCGATTGGAGATACCTGTTGGTAGCCATTGTCATTCCCATCTTTTCCTTACAAGCTGCCTACACAAGGGTTTTGAACCCTCAATGCTCGTCGCAATTTTTTGACACTTTTATCTTTCGCTTTCGCATACTTGCTTTTCGTTTTCGTTTTCATGACTGCAAGCGTGAAAACCTACATTTAGGATTCATGTTGATTGCATTAAAATGATCATTTGGTTTATCATGAAACTACTTGAACCTGGTTACCACTCCTTGGTCTCAAAAAACACCTTGATTTCATATGTATCAAACCACCACTCACTTTGCATTTGACTATTGTTAATATGGTTTCGATTTATAAATTTGTTGATGCAATGGTTATTTGATATTTTGGTGTCTTTGATCCAATCATTGATGCAATGGTTTTATTGAACACATTAATTTTGGGTCAAATCGTGGTTCATTTGGCATGTTGGTGTCTTTGATGTAATTGTTGATGCAATATTCGACATATTGGTTTCTTGTAAATCGTGCAAATGCCATTGTTTATTTAACATTCAGATCAATTTTTGGTTATGAATACCATGGTTCTCAATGGTTATGTGATAATTCATTTGATTAAAACCTTTTTGGATATACACTGTTATGATTTAGGCGCCATTGATTGTACAACCCGACATAATAGTTTTGCATGGTCCCAAACTACTACACCACCCTCACACGCATAAGCATTAATGCTCTGTCTTGCATTTCGGGCTGCCTTTGCTCATTTGGGGAAGCTTCAGGAAAATGGTTCTGTGTCTACCCTGTCAAACCCTCTCGCCGATTACCCTGTTCATATTGTGTTATTTTCCATGGCTCCTGTAGTGCGAATTGAACCCAACGATGTCCAAACTTTGTTGTTATTTGATAACACCCGAGAGGATCTGGAGAGGAATGGTTGGTTGGTTTTTATTGAGAAGTTCGAGGGTTTCAACCTCGCAGTCACCCAACAATTTGCACTTACATTCGATGGTTGCAGGGCCAAAGTTGGGGACATCCAACTCAAATTGAATGAGGATTTCCTCAGCTCAGCCACTGGTCTGCCAACCAAAGGGCAGAAATGGTTTAAAAATTTGAAGGTGGATGAAGTACCATGGCCACTGCTGTTTACCTCAAGAAGAATCAACAGTTGCGACAAAGGTATGCCGGTTACAACTCTCAATTCTAGGTGGCATGATTTGTTGGCCATTATTAAGCAATTCATTACATGTGAGGGTAGATACGGTTTAGTTTTCCTATACCACCTTTGACTGCTCATGAGTTTCATAGATTTTCCTTTAAATATGCCACATTTCCTCCTTCGGAGTTTTTATAAAATGGCTAAACGTTTCAAGAGGGAGAAAGCTGACTCCAGCCTCTTCCACCACTGTTTAATTAAAATTATTATAGTTCATCATTTGAGGTTGAGTGGCGACTGTTGGGAAGCTTTCTTATTGAGGAATGACTTTGCCAGTCCTGAAATTGGACAAGTTGACAAAACTGTGGTCACAGAAACCCTTGTTGGGCCTATCATGCCACCTCCTACACTCTTACCCTCTGTTGAACCCTCAACCTACCTGAACGATAACCTACCCGACGCCCTGCCTGACTCATGTCTAAAAGACAGTGCTAAGCCTGTTAAGAGGCCTGCAAAGAAAAAGGGTAAGGGTGACAATGATGTCAATTTCAAGGGTAAGAAGGCCGCGCGCTGGGTATCAAGGTGCGCTCACAATAAACCTAAACAAAACACAAACCAACAACCAATTCTGTTGAGTGAAGATTCTGATTCCGAAATCGAGCGGTTTCTAACCGAGGAGTATCCATACTCACATGGCCTTTGTTCAGTCAAGCCCTATGACTACGTGACGAACCTCCCGCCGTGCCTTAGAGATGACCCCAACTTCCCCGAGATCAAACTCGACAGTGGAACTACTGGTAAATTAAGAGATTCTTCACCTGTAATAACATGACCTGATCAACCACAGTGCAATGAATGCAACTCATGGCTCGATTGATATTATACAGATGTCCCTTTGCTCCAATCCTGAATCAAGTCCTTGGAGGACCGAGTAAATGTGCTAACCAAAGAAAATGATAGGCTGCTAGCTAATGATAAAAGGCAGAAGACTACAGGCTTTGTTGTTTTCAAAAATGTAGAGGCGGCCACTGCCATTGTTAATTCAAAAATAGCTTGATCGAATCGAATCCCTGAAACCAAGGTATGGTATTTCAATAATGATTTTAGAATGATTTTGTTTGTTTTGAATTAGCATAAAGTATTTGTTTGCTCAATCGCATCTATTTATGTTATGATTGAATTGATACAATACGATTCTGTTTGTAAATAATAACTAGCTACAAAATCGTGAGATTCTGTAGCTAGTCATAAAAATTTGAATTTTTGTTGATTTTACAACTAAACACAATCTGAAATCGTGTATTCTTGTGCAATTTCAGGTGCACACGAATTTTAAAGGAGCTTGGATCGACTCTGTCATATTTGAACATGCTTTTTCTTTACATACTTTTGGATTAGGCTGTTAGTCTTAGATAGAAATAGGAATTTGGGAGATTGTTCCCATAATTTTTTGCAACAGTTTTGATAATTTCCACAAGGAATGTTTTCATCTTGTGGCCTTTATATATCTATTATTTTTGTAAAGAAACCATCGCTGCTTGGGAGCAGAGATTATGGATTGATGATTATTCAGACTCGAATGAAAGTAGATGTTTGTACGACTTTAGCTTCAATATATCATACTTTTGTTCAAGTTTTTGTTCATTTCAATTTGTAATCAAATTTTTGACTACTTTAGATATCATAATTTCTTACAGGTTGATGTGATGGGATTCAAATAGTGTCCATATTTGATGTCTCTCATTTTACATACAACAATTATCTTGTTTCAATTTAATGAACAAAAGGTTAATCTTCTTTGTTAAATGAGCAGTTATATACAAATCTTTGCAGTGAGATTTATCTTAATGTAATTATTTGTAAATTATAAAATTGTTGTTGCTACATACTTTACATGTTCTGTCGTTAGCATTCAAAAACGTTGTTGCTTCGTGTTTACGCAAAGTATTGGAAAATTTGGTGCGGGTTGGCCTCATCAAACAGTGAACGTAGATGCTATGTACAGGATGAGTAGGAGATGATAATTTCAGGTCAGTTTGCTATTTTCATTTAAATAGTTTAATTAATATAAGAATTCTCTGTAGTTTAGATACACAGTACAGATTGTTGTTTTTATTAGATAGTTGTCATTTCCTTTCTTTTTCATAAAAGTTATAAAAAAAAATAAAAAATACTAGCTTCGCTGTCATAAGGTAATTCATATATGATTTTGCAGATATCGATCAAAATTTGCATTTTGTAAATACTGTATAGATAACAGATATTTAATCATATCAATACACTGTATATTTAATGAGTAGGATTACTATTTCACTAATATTAATTAGCGAACTGTGAATATATATTAGACTTGTATACAATTGCAGCAGCTGTTTTTCACTTAGTTTCTTTAGTTTAGTTTTTTCACTTTCCTAGGACTTAGATCGGCCAACGGAGCCGCTAAACCTGTCAGAGTGGATTAATCCAAACGACTTGGGTTATTTAGACAACCTCGGACCGGATTCGCTCCTCCTGTTGATGAGTGGTCAATTTCGCCCGTCAACAATACCATAGACGAAGATGAACTCATAATAATGGCCCTAAATGGTCTCACAAGACCTTGGGATGCATTCATCCAAACGATATGTGCAAGAATGGAGAAACTGAAGTTTGATAGTCTATGGGAAGAATGCTTCCAAGAAGAAACAAGAGTTGCTAACCGTGAAGCGCTACTAGCAAGAGATGATGATCAAGCCCTATCTACTCACACCAAAAGAGGAAGGAATAAACCCTACTTCCAAAAGGAGACTCATAAAGAGCCTCAACCACCAAACAAATTCAATAATAAAGAATCTCATCCAAGGAGATTTCAGAAGAAAGGAAAACGAAAGGAAAGAGATTACTCATCTGTACAATGCTACCATTGTGATAAGATGGGACACATTGCAAAATTCTGTCCAGCCAGATAAGAAGAATACAAGAGAAAACAAAAGAGGCACCATGCCCATGTAGTAGAAGATGAAGAGCCAGCCACAAAGATGATAAGAGAGAAGATTAAAGATCATGTCTTAATCTTGACCCTCTCAGGATTGGTAACACTTGGAGAGGCGCATCTAAGCACATGACAGGACAAAGAGACATCCTCTCTTGTATTTNACCTTAAATGAAGCAATCATCATTGGAAGTGCAGAAAATGGCTTGTATAAACTAAAGGGTCACTCAGAGGCTGCCATGACCCATGCCATTGAAAAATCATGTGAACTTTGGCATAGAAGATTAGCTCACATCAACTACAAGGCACTACCATACATATGCAAAGTGGTCACAGGTTTACCAGAACTCAAGATTGACCATGAAGGCGTATGCAATGGATGTGCACAAGGGAAGAACATCAAGAACCCTTTTCTGAAGAGAGACAACAAAGCATAAGGAGTCCTAGAGCTCATTCATTCATATTTATGTGGCCCAATGCTATCGTCCTCCATTAGTGGGTATGTATATTATGTATCATTTATTGATGATTATTCTTGTAAGACCTGGGTATATTTTTTGAAATCTAAAGATGAAGTGTTCAACAAGTTCAAGGAATTCAAATCCTTATACCACACTTCTCATCACTCTTAGCAGTGGGTCACCCCTGAGTTGGGACTAAACTCCACCGGGCAAGGGATTCCTAGGCTTGGAAGGGCTAACATGAATGTTGCACAGTTCAACAAGAAGGATTCTCTCAGGAGCCACTTACACCCACTGCTCACATAATCTCATTCCCCACATGCCTGTCCCACCCCAGGAGTATACACCTTCACTGTCACACAGTTCATCGACTGCTCCACCTACCTTCTGAGGCTTCAACAACATGTCGAGGAGGAACTCTCAGAGCTCTATAGCTATTACTGGACTCCCTCAAGGAGAAATCACTTCCCCATCACACTCTCTCACCTGGAGAGAGTTGATCACAGGCATGAAAACCCACCTCTTCAATCTACGATCCTGACAACTCGCCTTTTCAAACCACAGGCCTGACAACCTGTTTCTTCTATCTAGATCCTAAGACAAATGGGCAAGGGCAGAGGTAATAACAGAACTCGGGTAAGGCATAGTACGAATAAAAAAATACTAGTGCACGCAAGTTATAGAGGTTGACGATGGCCATGGGTTCAAAAATGGCGAAAATGGCTGGCTGCGTGCTTCCCCAGTGCGTGAGTGAACTTGTTAGGATAAATGTGTCCGACTGGTTATAGAATAGAGAGGATGGTGAGAGTGTGTCAGCCAACCATCTTTCTCTGAACCTCTATGAGTCCCCCCTCCAAACAACAAGAATTCCCACTTAAAAATACATGTGCCTTAGCTGACACATGTTGCTCATGAAGCACATTCCTTTCCATTTGGAAGTCATTCCCTCTTCCCAAAGGAACTTAGGATATAATCATATCCTTCTATCAACATTTAGAATAATAATAATTATTCTTGGACTTAAGATCTTAAGTTTAGTCCCTATTTCCATCCTCTCATCCCCCTCTCCCTTACCCAGCCTAGTCGAGTTTAGTCCTCCATACTCTTTCTTTGTGGTCAGTCTACACGCAACGATGTTTTTATATTAATAATATGAATATTTACATGTACAAAACAAGCTCCTGGCATTTAACACCTAGGCTCACCAGTCTAATAAACACTTAATCCTATAAGCTTATAATTGCTTGACTCACCAGCCTACAAAACATGTTACAATTCATAAATACGACTGGGGCTCATCCTTCGGGATATTACAATCCCCTCCCCTTATTTTTTCATCGTTCTCACTCAACTTATTTACACAACATCATCAAGATTTTCAAAATCTTCAAAAAGATGCAGGTATTCTGTCCACATAACATCCTCATGCTCCCATGTCGCATCCTCAGGATTGTACTAGGTCCACTGAACCTTTACAAGCCCTATGGCTCGATTCTGGAGCTGTTTGCTCTTCCGGTCCAATATGCACACTGGATGCACTCACAAGGCGCCTTCTTGCTCCACCTGAATTACATTCCAATGAATCACATGATTAGGATCACGTATATAATTCTTGAGCAATGAAACATGAAATACATTATAAACAGTCATGGATGCAGGCAATGCAATCATATAAGAAACTAGTCCAATCCTTTCCAGGATTTCAAATGGTCCATAATATCTGGCTGCTAACTTGGAACAGTTTCTCAGCTTCAGGGAACTTCTGTTGGATTTCACTTTCAAGAAAACATGATCACCCACTTTAAACTCCCTATTGGTTATGTTCTTATCAACATAACTTTTCTGCCTGTCTTGGGCATCCTTCGAATTCTACTTAATCTTCCACATTTGTTCTTCCATTTCCTTGAGAAACTTTGGCCCAACCACTGCCCTATCAGCTGGGTTGTCCCAACTTACTGGGGTGTTTCAATTTCTTCCATAAAGTGCTTCAAACAGGCTCATCTTCAGTGACGCTTGATACCCATTATTGTAGGCAAATTATACCAAGTGTAGATAATATTCCCATTTAGATGTTTTTTCCATCACATACATTATTAACATATCTTCTACCACTTGTTTCACCCTCTCTATCTGCCCATCAAACTCAGGATGATAAGCAGTGTTGAAGTTCATATTTGTTCCGAACCCTTTGAATAACCCCTTCCCAAACTTTGATGTAAACTTTGGGCCTGTTTCAGACAAAATTGTCTTGGGTATGCCATGCAATCGTGCTACTTCCCTCATATAGATATCAACAACATTAGTTTCTTTGTGAGTAGTCTTCAATGGAATGAAATGGCCAGCTTTAGTAAGCTTGTCCACCACTACCATGATTACATCATGCTGCTTACTTGTTCTGGGAAATCCTATGATGAAATCCATTGTCACCACATCCCATTTCCACTCAGGAATGGGTAATTGTTGTAGTAAACCAATTGGGTGTCTATGCTCAGCCTTGACCCTTTGACATTCTAAGCAGTTAGCTATGTATTCAACAATCTCCTTCTTCATGCCTGGCCAATAAAATTGGCTCTTGACTGATGAAACTATTTTCTGATATCCCGGGTGCCCCACATAAGGTACATTATGCATTTCTTTCAAAATCACACTCCTCAATTCTATAGAATTGGGTACATAGACTCTGTTTCTGTACCGAAGGATTCCATCAATTCTCAACGTTCTGCTGCATTTTACCTTGCTGCAATTTTGTTACCAATTCCATGTATTGCAAATCTAGATTTGTAGGTTCAGAAATTCTTCCTTTAAGATCCATCTGATACATGCTAATGGTTGTAGCATGAATTTCATGCACTCTCCTGTTGAGTGCGTTAGCCACTTTGTTCTCCTTTCCTTTGATGTGCTTGATATCAAAGTCATACTCATAGAGGAATTCCAACTATCTACTCTGCCTATCATTCAAAGTAGGTCGATCAAACAAATATTTCAGACCATTATGGTCTGTCCTTAGCTCAAACCTCTTTCCCATGAGGTAGTGCCTCCACTTCTTCAAAGCGTGCACTATGGTTGTCAATTCCAAATCATGAGTGGCATAAATCCTTTCATGCTCTTTCAACTTCCTTGATTCATAACATACAAAAAACCCATTTTGACTGAGGAATCCACCCAGTCCTTCTTTACATGCATCTGTGCATACAATGAAGTCTTCATTCAGATCTGTGATCTTTAGAATTGGAGCACTGGTTAAAAACTACTTCAATTGCTTGAAACTCTTTTCACATTCTTCTGTCCATTGAAATTTCTTCCCCTTCCTTTGCAAGGAAGTGATGGAGTGAGCTATTCTCGAAAACCTTGCAATGAACCTTCTGTAGTAACTAACTAAACCCACGAAGGATATGAATTCTGTCACATTCTTGGTGTTGTCCACCCTTTAATGGCCTCAATCTTTTCAGGGTCCACTGCTATCCCTTCTTCAAATATGATATGTCCCAAATAATGATTTTTTTTTTGATAAAATGAGCTCTTGATCAATTTGGCATACAACTGATGTTCTCTTAGCACTTGCAACACCATCCTCAAATGATGCTCATGCTCTTCTCCTGACTTGGAATATACAAGGATGTCATCTAGAAAAATAATGACAAACTTGTCTAAATATTCTTGGAAAACACCATTCATTAAGCACATGAAAACAACTGGTGCATTTGACAACCCAAATGGCACCACTGTGAACTCATAATGACCATACCTTGTCCTGAAGGTGGTCTGGATGATATCTTCCTCTTTTATCCTTACCTGATGGTATCCTGACCTGAGATCTATCTTTGAAAATATCTTTGCATACTTCAATTGATCAAAGAGATCATCAATCCTTGGCAGAGGATACTTGTTATTTATAGTTACTTTATTTAACTATCTGAAGTCGATGCAAAATATCAATGTCCCATATTTCTTTTTCACGAACAAGACCAGGGCACCCCAAGGTGACACACTTGGGCGTATATACCCCTTCTTCAGAATTTCTTCAGGATGCATTTGCAACCTTCAATTCGGGTGTACTCATTCTGTAAGGAGTCTTTGAAATTGGAGCTGCTCCATGCATCAAATTAATAGAGAAATCAATATCTCTCTTTGGAGTTAGTCATGGTACCTCCTTGAACACATCTTCAAAATCTTCCAGGACTGCATGATATTCCAAATTTGGCACCTTATCCTTAGATTCTTCCTCCATATGGGCTGCAAAGATTTGATAGCCTTTCCTGTAGCATTTCTTCAGCTGCATTGCTGAAATTTCCCAGAAAATAATTGCCCTGGGAATTCCTTGGAGTGTTTTCCGATTTCCTTCCTCATCCAGGCAAGTAAATTCCTTGTTATGATAGTCTAGTATGGCATGGTGTTGGTCCAACCAATCCATACCAATCAGGAAGTCATATGATCCCAAAGGCAAGATGTTCAAATCTACCTTGGTGCTCACTCCATTCATTCCCACTGGACATGATTTAACCAACTCAACAACCTTTCTCTTGGCTCCTGTAGCCAACTACACCAATCGATATTTCACATGCTTGCTTCTTGGAATTTACAACCTTTCCACTACCTTGGGATCTATATAAATATGACTAGCTCGTGAATCAATTAAAATAGTAAAGACATGGTTATTGATCATACTTTCAAATTCAATCATGTGTGATTGAAACTCAACTTTCTTGTTGTCTAAGGATGCATAGATCCTTGGTATTCTACTGCCCATGTCCTCCACTGTTTCTGCTTGCTGAACATTGTGGAAAACTCTCACTTTGTCACTTTTTTGAGGGAAATATCTATACTTGTGATCCCCTTTACAACCCCAACATTGCATAGGTGGCTATCTTGGCCTTTGTCCACCTACTTTAGCCATCCTGGGCTCTCTAAAAATTGGTTGTCTTTGAGGATTATTCCTAAAAACGGGTGGCCTGTTCCCCTTCTGCCTCTGTTCCCTCTTAAACTTCTTCCTGTCTTCCCAAGATATTTGGAAGGTAGGCTTTACTTTATGCTGATCATATAAGCATTTCACTCTCCTTATGGTTTCTTCCATAGTTTTAGGATCATCATATTGGATCGTGTCACTAAGGAAAGTTGGCAGTCCACTCAAATGTCTTTCGATTTTGACAGTCTCATCTTTGATGAAAGGGACATACTTCAAAAACTCTAGGTATCTTCTTTCATATTCATCTATAGTCATGCTTCCCAATTTGAGTTCAAAAAACTCTTTCATCTTTCTGTCATTGTATCTCTTAGTTAAGTATTTCTTTTCAAAGTGTTTCTTGAATTCCCTCCAGGTAACATTCTTCTCTTTGATATGTTGTACTTGCACAAGCTGGTCCCACCACATGGATGTTTTTCCTTTCAGTTGATACATTGAAATTCTTCCTTCTGCATGAGAGGAGTAAATCTACAGTTGGAAATATTTCCTCATGCCAAGAAGCCATGTCTCAACATCTTCCTCCTTCTGGTGCTCTCCATCAAACATAGGAGGTTTAATCTTGTTCATTTCACCCTTTAGTTCATACAGTCCACATCTCCTATTCTTTCTGGTAGGAGATAGAATTGAAATATTGTGTTCCCTCCTCTTGGAGTGCCCTTGGGAGTGATGATGGAGTCTGCCAACACTCCTTGATTTTCTCTTCTCATCAAGGAACCTGCAACTTCCTAATTTACTGGAGTCACTCTCATTATCCAATTTCTTTTCTATTCTTTCTAGACTCTGCATCAACTTTATGTTGAATTCTCCCTATTGTTCACTAGCTTTTATGAGCTTTTTGTTATTTGCTCGATGAGTCTGGACATCTTTCTGCAACTTTTCAATGATTTTCATCATGTTTCTTTCCTTATCTATCTCTTCTTCATGCCCATTGGAGTTCGATCCTTCAACTCCTATATGGACATCCATTCCTCTAAATTCATTTTCCGAACTATAAGCACCCTGTGCCTTCCCCATTTCTCTGCACTATGTGACAATTCGGTTCAGTTCTGACAATCGTTAACTCTACAAAATGTGCAGTCAACTAAAATTTTTCAGGCTATAAGACTTTAATAATTTTCCAGAATAAACCAATCTGATTCAACAAAACAATATCAGATTCCATTTTCTGCAGGTCTTGGTCGGTCAAGAACTCCTCGACTTCAATCTCTAAGCCCAGTTCTATTCTACCACAAATTTCAGGCTCTAGCCCCTTTTCTTTAGCCCTTGGTTCGCATGTGACCACGACTGTGACCCAACACTTATGATTTGGGTGCTTATCCAGAGTTTTGAAACTTCAGGCTCCAGATCTTCAGAGGTTTCCCTTTTTCCGTGCGTCCCAACATCACAAAACAACGAATTGTAGAACACACGAAGAACGATGGATCTATGGTCCACCTTCCTTCATGCACCACTTCTTTCAGAGTGTCAAGTCTCCGGACTTCACGATCTGATGCCACACATCCACTGCGGCCCACGGTTTCTGTGCTCGAACTAATAAATGTCGAAACGTCACATCAAATTTAGTTATTTTCAAATTGTGGGGACATGGGTTGGTGGTTTTGGAGTAACCCTCTGATTGTTCCACGATTGTCCCCACGCTAACACGTACCTCTTCTGAAAAATCGTGGTTTGGATTGTGGGACCACCTTGTAGAATTATCTACTGCGCAACTTCGATCTCCGCAATGCCTCCCGACCCTCGATATTGATATATCGTGACCAAAGTTAATACGGGCCCAATCCAACTAAATTCTTCGTCACACATAACTACCTTGTGCCACCACTAGGACCGCCACTTGACAAGACACATGAAGCTGACACAGGGTCCAATCAGGCGGGTGACATATGTCACGTTCTAACCACATTTCCATCTTACCAAGGTTCTTAACTCGGTGACACATGGAACACATGCCATGTGTCCCCATCATCCATAGTGATGTCAGCAGGCCACATCACTTTGGGACTTTAGGCTTCGAGAGATTTCACCTTCGCACACCCTGTTTCTCCCGAACGCCGAACTCCTGAACAAGCCGATCTTCTGGCACGCTTCTCTTGCAACAAACGGTCTGAATTAACTCTATACTTTGGGACTTCAAGAGTGTGCACATCAACATACTCCATTTCTCCCGAATGTCGTATTCCCGAACAAGCTAACTTGCCGAAACATGTTCCTTCCTTGGGTTGATGGAAAAGAAATACATGAAGTTTTCTCTGTCTTCTCTACACGCGACTGAGAGATGTGACCTCGGCTTAACATTTGGTCGCTTATATCACTTTGCAAGATCGCTAGTCATTCTTTAAGGAACCATGAAGATCAATGACCAGGAGTGATTGCAGGAACTCAACTTTCTCACGCTTTAATTTCCTTCTCGATCTCTGCAATGTGAAGATGCTCGCCCGTAGTGGAATCGATATACACAGTTGATATAGCAAGATCAACAATCCTGAGGGATTGCAGAGTCTCAACTTAATCTCGCTTTAATTTCCTTCTCGATCTCCACTATCACTCCCCACCGTCGATCTCCCCTCAATGATATCTGATGACTCAACTTCAAACCTTGCGGTTCCAAACCCCCAGTTACTGCAGTCTCTTTTCTCTACTATCTTTCTTGAACCACTATACCTCCTGAGATTACAAACATGACCAAGGTGTTCTCTTGGCACTCTGTAATGCTATGAATTCAAATTTTGACCCTCTCAACAACAATTTTCTGTAAGCTTTTAATTCCATAACCACTTATACGAACTAATTCAAATTGAGTGTCGAAAACTGGGCTGTGAACTTCAATTTTGTCCATTTTGACAACAATTCTTTTCTAAATTTTTTTCTTCAGCTTCCACTAACATGGCCCATCTAGGCTTAGTGTTGAAACCATGGCTCTGATACCATTTTGTAACGTCCCCAGCCACCAACAGTTCAAGAGACGCCACTTATTAGACATCTCTCTTAGCTTTGATACCAATTTGTAACGTCCCCAACCACCAACATGTGGGTAATGTCACTATAATACCATTTTGTGGCAGAATCGGCCACCCAGGCCGGTCCATGTAACACCACCAACAAACTGCTAAGCTCTGATAATAGGTTAGTTGTTCATCCTAGAGTACATATATATATTACATGCATTTATAATGAAATAAAAGGAAATAAAATATACTACTACCATACTAACTCATAGGAAATTGACCGTAAATCATACATGCAATGAAAGCACATGATAACATTGTAAGAATCACATACATGCACAATAGACATCATTAAACAAAGAATTGATACTTATATTTGGATTGTGAAGACCACCGATTGCGTGTAGACCTTCCACGGACCTCCCAGCCTTAGACCACAATACTCATCGCTCTCAGTAGTGGGTCACCCCCGAGCTGGGACTAAACTCCACCGGGCAAGGGATTCCTAGGCTTGGCAAGGCTAACATGAATGTCACATAGTTCAACATGAAGGTTTATATCGAGATCGACTTACGCCCATTGCTCACAGAATCTCATTCCCCATATGCCTGTCCCACCCCAAGAGTATACACCTTCACTATCACATAGTTCATCGACTGCTCCACCTCCCTTCCGAGGCTTCAACAATAGGCCAGACAAGAATTCTCAGAGCTCTGTAGCTATTACTGGAATCCCTTCAGGAGAAATCACTTCCTCAACACACTTTCTCACCTGGAGAGAGTTTCTCACAATCCTGACAACCCGCCTCTTCAATCTATGGGCCTAACAACCCGCCTTTTCAAACCACATGCTTGACAACCTGTTTCTTCTATCTAGCTCCTAAGACAAACAGGCAAGGGCATATGTGTAATATCCCCAAGGACGAGCCCCAGTTATATTATGAATTGTATTCATGTTTATAGGCTGGTGAACCAAGTGTATATAAGCTGGTGGGCTTATGTGTTTATTAGGCCAGAGAGCCTAGGTGTTAAAGGCCAAGAGCCTGATTTTGTATATGTAATTATGCAGATCATTAATAAAATATAAGCATCATTGCGTGTGGACCGACCACGAAGAAAGAGTGATGGGGGACTAAGATTCCACAAGGTTGGGTAAGGGAGGAGGCTAAGTGTGTGGGACTAGGGGCTAAGCTAGGGGGCTTACCTCTAAAGGGGATAATAATTTATTATTATTTCCTAAAGGCTAAGGTAGACAATTGACCAAGTGTTGTCCTAAGTTCTTTGAAAAGGAACGTGTGCAAAAGGGAATGCATGCAACTCTAGGAAGACAAGTGTCGACTTGGGTGCATGCGGTTAAAACAAGAGAAGTGAGTCATGTTGGGGGTTCGACCTTCCATTCTCCATCCTCCATATGAGCTGGCGGGTGTCCATGATCGACCTCTATTTTTCAGTGTTAGTCAAGGGAAATCCTTACCCAAATCGTCGAGTCTCTGCGTGGGATCTTTGTACACTCCTACACATTCTTGAACCCATAATCGTGAGTCTTTCCTGTATTTCTGGTTGGGAAAACTTAATGTCCCATAATTGCTGAGCCTTGTTATGCTATAGCGTCTGTATGTCACCAGTTTGGGAAAGACCTTGTCTGTGTTTCCCATGGACTGTTGTGGCCGCGCAATGCTTGACTGTGTGTGGCTTGCTGGCTAGTGTATTTTTTTTTGAGCCTCATAGTTTCTCGACTGTGTTGGAAACCAAGTTGAAGGAAACATGTTGTTTGTGCCGTGTGTGTGTCATAATTGTTGGTGGTTGTGGCCACACAGTTACTAGACTGAGTGTGGCTTGCTTCCTTCTGTTTTCCTGAGTTGTATTGATCAGTGGCTGTTGTCCTCACCTTGCGGGCATTGAGTCGAAAGTGGCTAAAGAACCAGGTTGTCAGGCCCATGGTTGAAGAGGCAGGTTGTCAGGCTTGTGAGCAGCTCTCTCCAGGTGAGAGAGTCTACTGGGAAGTGGTTTTCTCCCAGAGAGAGTCCAACACTAGCTACGTAGCTCTAAGAATTCCTGATCGGGCTTGTTGCCGAGACCTAGAGAGGGAGGTTAATCATCGATGGATTTTTCTTGTGAAGGTGTATACTACTGAGTGGAATAGGCATGTGGGGAATGAGAGTCCATGAGTAGTGGGGGTAAGAAGGCTCCTGGAGAGAACCCTTCCAATTGCACTGTGTAGTTTCCTGTGACCTCAACCTAGTCTAGGATTCCCTTGCCCTGGGTGGAGCTTAGTCCCAGCTCAGGGGTGACCCACTGCTAAGTGTGACGAACAACGTGGTTTATGGATGCGAGGTTCATGGAAGGTCTGTACGTAGTTGGTGGATTTAATCCAGCTAAAAGATAAGTATCAGTCTGTGCTTAATTTATATGTTATGCATGTTTGTGTTATTGATGCTTAAATGTTATCATGTGTTCTATTGCATGTGGATTTACTGTTAATATTTATTGAATCTGAATGGTAACAATAACTATGTGTTATGTGTTTTATTTCAATTAAAATGCATGTTATATATATATGTGAATATTCCGTAGTGGTAGCCTTACCTGGTCTTTGTGGAGGGTCGGGGATGCTACAGTTTAGTATCGCAGCTAAGTCATAGCTGAGTAGTGGCATTGCCCAGGCCGGTTGATGCCTGAGGATGTTACTAATTGGTATCAGAGCATGGTTACAACAATGAGCCTGGATGGGCCACGTTAGTGGAAGTTGAAGCAGGATTTTTAGAAGGAGTTGTTATCAAAATGGACAAAACTCAAGTTCTGACCCATGGTTTCAACGCGTAGCCTGGATGGGATGGATAAGTGGTCATTGGACCCAAGGTTTCAAGAAGAAATTATGTTTGGAGGACCAATTTCGAACCTCAGAACCTTCCTGAGTACCAATAAGTTACCTTGGCTGTGTTACGAAGCTTAGGAAGAGTAACAGTGTTGTAAAACCATGAGAGACGTGGTATTTGACCACAGAGAGAGAGAGCTCAACACTTGGAGTGTGGGAGGCATAGGATCTGTTCAGACAGAAATGAAAATTCATTATGACCATCAAATCTGGAGAAACGAGCTTGACCATTGGATCAAGAAGAAGGGAAGATTGTAATGTCGGGAGTTCGGTTGTCAGGAGAATGGGATGTGATGTTGCAGAAACTCCCGAAACCAAAAACCCCGAAGTCCCAAGGGATATCTACACCGTAGATCTGGAAGAAAGAGCTTGACCTTTGGATCAAGCAGAAGGGAAGATTGTAATTTCAAGAATTCGGCTGTCGGTAGAATGGGATGTGCTATTGCACAAACTCTTAAAGCCCTATGTTCCGAAACGAAAGAGTAGACGTGGTGAGGTCGGATGACATCGCTAGTATTCCTCCATGTGGCATCCTGTGTGAGAAGGGTTAGTGGGGCCCGAGTTTACGTAACCCAATTAAGGGTCGGAGCACCCACAATGATGTTGATCACGATACATCAAGATCAACGGCCAAGAGACATTGCGGGGACCCAAGTTGCACGAAAGATAATTATCCAAGGCGGTCCTGCAATCCAAACTCTGGTTTCACTGAGGGGTTACGTGTCTGTTACCCATAATTTTGGTCATCATGATGATGTATTGATTATGGTGCACTCAGGCTCTTCATTATAACTTTCTCCTGAGAAAAGTTACTTTCTTCTCTTTCCAAAAATATCATTTTTGAAGAAGGTTCGTAGGCTGCAAGTATAGTTGCCTGCGAGAATGTATGATTCTCGCAGGATACCTTAAGCCAGGGTGCGAGAAGTTTGCACTGTGTATAACTACTAGGGTGCGAGCACTTTCTAAAGAAGGGAAAAAGATGAATTCTCGAAGCTTCTAGAAGGGAATCTTCTAGAAGGATGAGATGGCATTTGAATGGTTATCTAAGTACTGGATTTCCTGATATTTTGGGATCATTCTTATCCAAGTAACTAATTCATTCTCTCCTATATATTGAGGGGATTCTCATGGAAAAGGTTAGAAAGCAAACAAGCAAGAGATTTATTGGAGAATTAGTGAAAGATTATGTGAAGGATTGAAGCTACAACAACTAGAGAACTCCAGGAAGGTCATCAAAGGTGGTGGACCTTCTTCATGCAAGTGAGCAAGTGTGTGTGTCAGAGCTAAGGGTCATCGAAAGGAGGTTTGCAACATCAAGGATCAGGTTGTAATCTTTACTTTCCATCAATATGATACAGTAATGTGTCCCTTTACCATAAAGTTAGTTTTACTTTATTGTATAACTCCTCGATCATATACATAGATGGACTGTTGAATAGATTGTGCTTTCTTCACTTCGGTTGGTTTGTATTGTTTTGATCTTGACTGTACGAGAGCACTGGAGAGAAGCAGGAGCAACAAAGATCAAAGGAAGCAATTGTAAGGTATGTTCTTTAATCGAACCTCCTAATACATTCAATGGTTAAAATCTAGGGAAAGAGTATCATTCTGTCTTGCTTTGTTCTAGATACAGGTGGATCTAGGGAGATCGGTTTGTGTCCGCACTTACGGATTTATCCAATAACAAAATTGGCGACTCCACTGGGGAACAATCACATTTTCTTTGTGGCCATTTTCTCTGATTTCATTTTTCTCCTATCCTATCAGTCTCTGAGTCTTCAGGATATCCTGATAGACCTTCTGAGTCCAGAAGCTTTTGTGAATTTTTCTTCATTTTTCAAATTTTTGGATATGTTCAGGAATTCTCGCACTGCACCTCATTGCAGCCTGCGAGAATTAGGAAGGTTAGCACCTTGCACATAGGTTTCAGTGCGAGGTCCTCGCACCTTGCTAAAAGGTCACCTGCAAGAATCACATGTTCTCGCACTGTGTAATATTGCTTTCCTGCAAACATGTTTTTTCAAAATTTTGAAATTAAGTTTTGGTCTTTCTAACTGCTCAGATCAGTTGAATTACCTCTTATGGGTTTCTTGGACCTTTGATTGATGTATTTCTTGCTTTAGTTTTCATGCGTGAATAGTTTTAGAGTTTCAAGGTTTTTCTTGTCCTTTGCGTCTTTACTTTCGTTTCTTGACTCTTCTTGGCAAAACCATTCTCTCTGACTTCAGATTCTGAGTGTGTTTGATTGGTTGAGAACCAGTGATTGGTTGAAAGTTGAGTACTTGGTTTTTCTCATTTGCTTATTGGTTTGAAAGAACATTTTCGTTTGCTTTGAGAAGACTAGTTGATTTGCTTTTTATTTTTTTCTTTCATTGAAAGAGTTGATTGGGTTGATATTGCTTGATTCTTTATGATTTGATTTTCTGCTCTCTCATTGGTATAGTGAGAGTTCTTTTTGAAAAGTGAACACAAAGTTTTCTTTCATCAAATTGTTTTTGTCATTTACAAAACAATGAAAATCAAATTTTAGAGATTGTTGAAGTATTGAAAAAGAGACACATAGAGAATAGTCATTTAATAAGTGATTGTTTGCATTGACATTTGAAAGGAAATTGTGCATTGTAGTTCCGGGTTGATTTGGAAAATTTTCTCTCTCCCATACATAGGATTCATCGAACGAAAAGTGATACATTTCATTCACATCCTTGCATCCTTGGGTCAGAGTCATACCACATAAGTTTCACTTCCGTTACCTTTGAGTAAACAACAGCTCTTAAAAATATTGCGTAATCATAAAATTTATCTAGTAATTCTTTTCTAGGGCTCTTTTACACCAACATTTAGCTAGGCTAGTGCTTTGGAGTAGGAAGAGAGACACACTTTCCAAAAGCTCAAAACACACAATAGCATCTTGAGTTAGGGAGTGTTAAATTCCATTTGCAACATATTGTCCTGGGAATCCCTTCTAACACAAGGGTCAAGCACTAGTTCGCATTGGTGTTGGCAGAGTTACCCACCCTGCTTTGTTGACATCAATGTAGAGATTTCACGTATTACGAGGGTCACTCGGAGGTATACCCACAATGATGAGTGGAAGCCTTTTGAGTTGATTTCGAGCTAGATACCCTGACCTTGCGTGTGGATCATACTGTCGACTGTTCCCCTAGGCTTTAATGTTGTTGGTGGTGACCTTAGTGGCCTATCTCTCTAGGTTCTTACCCGAGGTGACTGTGGAGGGGAAAGTCTTCACGGTACCTGGAATTGATGTTGACCAAACTCACTCGAGA
>SNQJ01S0026566.1:151207-189189 GCA_010110895.2 Picea sitchensis
TAAGTTCCACTTTAAAGTTAAAAGGGGGGGAAATAATCAAATTTCCTAAGAATTCATATTGACAAAAAAGGGTTTTAAGTCCCCATTAAAGGAAAAGTTATAAAGGGAAAAGAAAATAAATAAATAAATTATTAGTCCATTACTAAGTCAAAATGGGAGGAAGATTCCCCCTACTTATAAAAAATATGTCGATCCCTTATTAAAAGTTAATGGGATTATTCAAGGAAAGAATATCAACATCATTATTTGCCCGACCTCTAAGAAAAATCACATTAATGTTGACCTGGAAAACCAATTAATGGTTTTAGAACCAGATATAATTGAAAATGACATGCGTCTTTCTGATGAGAAATATGACATTAAGAACCTACAACTATCTATGGGCGATTACAAATTCACAGCTAAATTCAATTTCCTATCAATCTATCAAGACAATGTTGATATAATTCTAGGGTCAACTTAGGTAGATACATTAGGTACTTTTATTTTCAACATAAGGAGAAAGTTTTTAACATTTTCTTATAAGAAGAAAAAATTCACATTACATGACGCTACAATGAAGTCAATTTCAGAAGCTCCATCATTAGAAGACCTGAAGGCCATATCAGAAGTGATCCTTCCAGATAACCAAAAGTCAATACAAAAGTTGCAAGATCGACAAGAAGAATGTGACAAAATCATCATTGAAAAAGATGAAGAGATTTATTGCCTAAGAAATCATAATCAGAAACTACTTGAAAAAATCATGAAATCCAAGGAGAAGAAGCGATGTTTTCAAAAATTTGAACAAGAAAATCAAGGTCTCAAAGAGAAATTAACCGAAAAAGAGGAAGAAAGATCCTGCCTAAGGAACCTTAATTAGAAGTTACTAGAACAAATTAAAAGATTAAAGGATGAAAGAAGGGAGAATCTAGAATCAAAAAATAAAGATGACAAGTCAGAAGATAAAGAATAACTTTTATGATTAAAACGACATAATCAAGATTTACTAACACAAATCAAAAGGCTTAAGCATGATAAGAAGTCTTTACAAGAAGAGCTAGATCACAAAACATCAATAATCGATAAAGAGACAATGACTGACCCTATGGAACTAAAGAAGTCGTTAGATGTAAAAGTCTTAGTTCTGGATAAAGGAATTAATATAGAACAAATCAACATTACAACTCAAAAGGATGTGAATCCAATTGATATAAATAGGTCTTCAAATGTCGAAGAAGAAACAATCCAGGGCCATGAAGAAAATTCAATTCCAAAATTTAATCATCAAAAAGCTATAAGTATACGAAGTAAGGATCAAGTTGCAATGATGCCTTATCAACATCATAATCACAAAAATTGATACTTTAATCAATCCTTGTATCAATAGAAACAAATGACCAGTGTGTCGAAGAATATTACTTCAGCTACAAGTGATGCTCAAAATAGAAGTTATCATGGGAGTCAAAATACATCAAGTTCTTTCCAAGAACCCTATAAACTCCCCATGCAAAAGATCAAATTAGGATGGGCAGAATCCTTTANTGTTATGAACATAAATATACATAAATAGATATTCATAACATAATAATTAATTAATAAATAATAATAATTATTAATAATGAAAGGTCATGTCTCAAAGGACATGACTATTGGTTAAGGGCACCCCTGTGTGGGTATATTAATGAGCCCTCATTCTCAATTGTATATCATCTTATTATCTATTCATATTTTATACATTATTCCTACATGGATTATTTTGTTATATTCCAAGTATTTTGGATAATTCTTGTGTGAGCGAACTTTGTTCGTCTCACTTCCTTTAGTGCTTGAGAACTTCATTGTCTCTCTTATATGAGCTTGCCTTTGGTGGAGGATTGAAGTGGTGGAGGCCCAGCTAGAAGGAACTTAGTTTCTCAGTTCCGAACCGTGCCGACACGAAAGTCTATAACTTATTCACTTCTGTTGATTATATCTTAATAGAAATACTCTTTTCTCGTCCAATTAATATCTTGAAAATATTTGAATTATTATTCCATGGGCGTATTTGTTATGAATGTTGATGGATTATGCTATTGAATGTGATAACATTATATATTATCACCATATGCTTGCGTTGCTTGGTTGTTGAGGACTAGTTGTAAGTGTATTGCTTTGGGTCAAGTGCTCAACGATGGACTTCATCGAATGTCTGGACGAGGTAGGCCTTTTATCTTGTTTTGCTAGCATATTTGTCTATATAACATAATTGAGAATATAGTTGATTTCTGCAGTCATTTCCGTCTGTTGTGGTTTACCACTAGCCATAGAGAGATTTTCCTCATAACATAATTGGTGACCATACTAGGGATTGAATCTTCTTTTTTGGGGTTTGGAGTGTTTTTATCCTTAGATTTCTCTCGTTCATATTGAGTTTCTTTTCGTATGATTGCTTGATAGCCTATGTTCACTCTGGGTTTGAGTCTTTCAGCCTTCTCCTTAGCCTAACTGTGTTTTGACACATATACGCATGATGTCCTTCTGCAAGATGCGTACATACACACTTTTCCCTTGAGCAGTATCGTACATCAACCTTTGTTGCTTGTTTGTTGGGTTTGGTGGTTGTTGGGTAGGTTTTGATGATTGATGGGTCTTCTTGGGTCTCTGTAGTGACTGTTAAGTGTCTCTGGAATGCCAAGAAACTTGTCTTTGGTTGAAATTTTGGGCAGTGCCTTTCTCATCATATTTTCATTTTGATTGTCCTTTCACCTTGGGATGAGTTTTTTTTCTTCTTGGTATCCTACTTGGGTTGTCTCTGTCTATACACAATAGAGTCTTTATATCAAGTTGTTGTTTAGTCCTTGCATTTTCATTTTTCTTATATTGAAAATACAAAAAATATTAGGCATTTTACATTGATTGGCATTTTGATCTTTTGAGTCTTTGTCATTTATCTTAGTGCATGTAAAAAAAGATTGCATTTTTATTTAGAATCGCATAATTGAATTGAAAATTGCATTTTTAGGAAGCATATCACTTATTAAAAATTGAAGTTAGGACTTTCCATTGTTTTCATATTCATTTACTTTACCTGCTGAGTCATAACATCACTAGTTTCATGACCACACCTTTTGAGTAATAAATTCCATTAAAATTAATGCTATAATTTAAAATTGATTAGTAATGATTTTATTTTCTAGGGTGCACAAACTAGCTTAGGATTTAGTGCCTTGGAATAGGATTTTGTGAGTAAACTTCTCTAAGGCTATTAAATCAACATATGTGTCTGACTAAGTAAGTGGAGAAATCCATTGTATAATCAGTAATATCAAGAGGCTCCACTTACACTGGAGTTAAGCACGAGGTCGCGTGAGGTCGATTGAACAAATATCCCCCTGATACCTTCTTAGCATCAGATTTATTTATGGGGATCTATTCGTATATGAGGATCTTGCTAGTGCCCTTATCTCTGTGAGAGGCAGTGTTTTCAAGGTTTCAAGCTTTGCTACTCTGACCATATGGTGGACTTGACTTACGATTGTTCGCCTGTGCATCGGTTATACTGTGGTTTCTTAGTTACTTGACTTAGGTGCCACATAGGTTACTTGCAGGTGTTATTCTGTAGGTACCCTGGGTCAGATAAGGGTCAGACAACACACAACCTTTATGGAGGATTACCTCTCTTGGGGGATCTGACCAACTGGTTGTTAAGCCCACGAGGGCCCTTATAACTGATTCTGATACCTCTGATCTTTAGTAGGGAGTCTCAGGGCCCTCTTGGGCGAGGCATACCTACTTTAGGGAGGGAGGCCCCTTTTCAACCACTTTATCATGTTTGTGTGCATATTGGTCGTTTGATTATTTTTGGTATGCTCTTTGATGATTAGTAGGCCTTTGAGATTTTATACCGTGCTTTGAGTTGTCATTATCATGGATAGTGGAGTTCCTATGAATCCCTCCTTTACCGCTACCCCCCCCTGATGTTCACTCATTTTATGGGGACGAATCCATCTGATTTTCATAATGGTATTCAAAATTATGACACTCAGTCCATGCCTTAGGTCTCTAATCATTTTCCTATTGATATGCCAAATGTTCCTTCACCCTTTCCATCCTCTCCCTCGACCACTTATATGAATCCTAGCATTGGATCTGGGGGCACCATGGCCCCTTCGTCTACATATTCTTTTGATAGGAGTCATGCCCCTCAACCAACTCTCACTGTGGGAGGTTGGAACCTCCCCTCTTACGGATCCATTCCTAGTTATGTTTTTTCAGGAGCCAGTACTCAAATGGGTGGTTATTCTACTTATTACACCCCATCCGTGTATCCTTCGTCTGCCATGCCAGTTCCTACGAACACTTTTCCCATGGTGGCTTCACATATATCCCTGGGTCTTTCATACGAGGGAAATCAGTTTTACGGTTTAGGCTACCCTCTTCACGGAACCCCTTCACATGGGGAAAACATATATCCTCACTTGAATAATCCTTATCTTACTTTCGTCTCTTCACAAACATCTATTTCAGTGATGATGCCCATACAAACCTCTATGGATCAATTAGGCGAAGGATACTACCTTTCCGGACAAGGACAAGGTGTAAACCATGACCCTTCCTGGCCTGCAATGCTTCAAAACCAATCTTTCCCAGGACCTTGGTCTCAAATGCCACAACTCACCACCGCCGCTAGTCCAGTATCTGCCAGTCATACTGGAGCTCCATCACCAACCACTGCTAGTCATGTTGGAGATTGGTCGACGACCTCTGTAAGTCATGTTGAAGACCCACAACCAGTCGCTGCTAGTCATGCTGGGGAATTCACTCTAGTCGCCATGATTCATATCGATATCACATATCCATCCTCTATACATCATATGAGGCACGAATATCCAGCCTCTGCCAGTCACACTGAGAGCATGCCACCAACCATTGTAAATGACGCCGAGGCATTCATACAATTGAGAAGCCTAGACGTCTCATATGTAAGCCCAAATTCCTTTTCAAGACTTGCGAAGGAAATCACCTTACTTGTTTGTGTCCTGCTACTGCTGGGATACTAGAAGCATGGTTCTCACTTGAGGGCCCTTCGAGTTCTAAGGTGTCTGCAGTTTCCCCACACCCTATTTCTCCTTTGATTGACACGACAATCATGTCGATGAAATACTCTCTTGACCACACCCCCGTTAATGAGGGAGATGTGTCTCCTATCCTTGTTATCACACATCCTATTCAACCCAGAGTTGAAGAAGCAGTCATACCAGTGCAACCTCTGGTCAATCCAACTCTCCTTTTGGAGGGTGATTCATCCTTCAACTATGTCATTGGCATTTTTGATACTGCGCCTTCTGAACAAGAGAGAGTTTTACTCTCCCCGAGTAATCTCCCTCCAATTCCTGGAGAAGTTACCTTTGATTGGGATGGTCTTGTGGGGTATCCAATGTCTCTGCCTATGTCCTTTCAAGTAAGAGACATCATCCAATATGTCACGAAGACGATAACTTATGCTAGCACTTTATCCTCCTTGACTTGGAGATATTTGGGTTTTCCCAAGCTTGTGTCGGCTATTCGTAAGATACTTTCATTTCACAGAAGTCCAATACGGGAGCCTTGGCCTCCCCCGTGACTTGCCGCCTAGAAAATCCCAAGCGAGTCTGATTTAAGCTCTTTTCCGAATTGTCTAAAAAGTGAAAAAATTGCTAAATGAATTTGTCCCTTTCACACTCGTAAATTGGATTTGAAAGGACATCTATTTGGTGCAAGTTTATCCCTTTTTCAAACCAAGTAGACTAAGATTACGAAAAATGACATTTTTTGGCATTAAGTTGTGATTGCATCTCATGCCCTTGCTTGTAGTATTGAGCCTATGGCTATTTCTCACTTTGCATTATAAACCGTTTGCCTCAGTAATTTTGCATCCTCAACCAAGAAGAGCCTCATTTACATCATTTGCAACTTGACACCCTATACCCAGGAGGGAACATTCCCCTGAGTGTCCATCTCCCGCATGCGCCTCCTTGCATTGAGCATAGGTATGTTCCACTGCTGGAACTAGTTTTTCTTACTTGCGACACTCATTTCCTCCTATGTATCATAACATTCATTTGACTATGAAAAAACAAAAAAAAGGTGAGTGGGAAGGGAGTATTATCTTATATTGGCAGCAGTCGTGTCGCCTTTGAACAAAGAAAAAAGTTATTGAGTCCACTTGTCATCATAATTTTGGGTCTAGCATGGCCTTAGGAATTTGAGCTCGTTACATAGAGTTTACACCCTTGACTGGTTACTCTTCCAGTCCCTATGGAGAGTTTGATTGATGCCTCCTGCATCTCATGGTTTCATCATTGAGTCTATGCTGCCAGATTCTTCCATATGTCTCATGCTCTTGTTCAAAGGATGTCTATCAATCGGTGTTGGCCATTCCTCAGAACTCTTGACTTTGCATGTCGGCCATACCCTCAGTTTGTCTCAGAATCACATGAAGCTGTAGTCCTATTACGTACCCTGGTCCTACTTTCCTCATTGGTAGGTAACCTTGAACCCATCAATTGACATTTTATCATTGGTTGTTGACTGGGTGGTTTCCCTTGTGTTTGACGATAAGACATCTATTCACACATTAGGATTCGTGCAGTGTCTTGGATTCCATTATCCTTATTGGTGGTTTCCTTGCCTTTATTAGCAATTTTCCTCATTGGCTTCTATTCAGAGGGTCTTTTTCGTGTACCACTTGCACTTGGAACACATGAAAGACACACATGGTCGTTGGTTCGTGAACATGTTCTTTGTTCGATTTCCTCCAAATCATCAAGCTCCTGCTTTGTACCTCGTGCTGAATGATGAGAGATGCCTTAATGCTCTCCTTTCAGCGGGTCTCCTTCCATCGACTTCAACTCATCTATTCTGGAAATGAGACCTAGAGTCTTATGAGTACCTAGAGGCTTGCAGTCATTAGTGGCAAGTTTTCTCGCCATCGACAGTTGGGAATAAATCAATATTTCCTGATCGATGGATTCTTCAAGTGTTCAACCCCGACTCCTTTATTCACACTTGTAAGAATGTACTCGGTGCCTTGATACCTACTTTCATCATCGATAAGTTGTCTCATGGTTGTTAACGATATACCTCAATGACCGGTAATCAAACAAAGTCTCATTGTGTTCGACCTCAACTCTTTTATTCACACGATGTAGACTTGCACCTTTGGTGGATTGTGTATAAGACTTGAAGATATCAATATGTACTTGCAACTTTCCTGAGTTGTTGCTACCTTTTCATTGGATCAGTACCTGTGTGACTTCAATGATCATGGGAGATCAGATTGTACTCCATTGTATACATATATCTTCAAATTGATTTTGAGACTGGTTTTACTGGGCCTTGTTCGTGACTATGTCAACCTTTGGCATGTAACCACATTTGTGTTTTCCTATTCATGGCCATGGACAGTTGTTTGGTATATTTTCACATGGATCTACAGTGTAACTCAAATTGGCATCCATGTATGCAAAGTCAGTACAAATTGTAATGAGCAACTAGTTCTTCCAGCTAGGTCCCCATTACTCCACTTCTGGGTTTTTTATAATGTATTTCGACCATTGCAGATACTCCTCTGACCTCACACATTAGGGGGCATCTGTTATAGAAATATTTTCCTCACCCCATGCAATATTTCACATAAGGCCTTTTTCCATTTCCCTATGCAGACTTGAAGTCCCCTTTTGCAAATCCCAGAGCTAAAAATACAAATTTTCCACATATACGCACCTTGCCTACTATACAACATGTGTATACACAGGTTGCACCACTACAGCCCACGTACATCGAGAAATGTGCCCAAAATTGAAAAATAGTGTCAGGTTTCCATGTCATGTTATGAGATCAATGATCCTTAGCCTTCCATATACTGGAAGCATTCTGACTCGACCCTTCAATTCCACTTGAAGGCTATAAATGGGCCAAATATGAGCTATGGAAAAGAAGAGAAAGAATTCAACTTTGAGAGAAAAGTTACTCTGGAGGAATTATTCACTTCACATTGAGTCTGCATCCCTTTGTCCTTTAAGTCTGAACACATTATTCAGCCCCCAAGCTCTTCCCTTACTGATTGAGAACTTCATTGTCTCTCTTATATGAGCTTGCCTTTGGTGGAGGATTGAAGTGGTGGAGGCCCAACTGGAAGGAACTTAGTTTCTCGGTTCCGAACCGTGCTGACAAAGAAGTCTGTAACTTATTCACTTCTGCTGATTATATCTTAATAGAAATACTCTTTTCTCATCCAATTAATATCTTGAAAATATTTGAATTATTATTCCATGGGCGTACTTTTTATGAATGTTGATGGATTATGCTATTGAATGTGCTAACATTATGTATTATCACCATATGCTTGCATTGCTTGGTTGTTGAGGACTAATTGCAGGTGTATTTCTTTGGGTCAAGTACTCAATGATGGAATTAATTGAACGTCTGGACAAGGTAGGCCTTTTATCTTGTCTTTCTAGCATATTTGTGTCTATAGCATACTTGAGAATAGAGTTGATTTCTGCAGTGATTTCCGTCTATTGTGGTTTATCCCTAGCCACAGAGAGATTTTCCTCATAACAACAACCTGCTTTTTCCAAGCAATCTTCAAACTTGTCAATGTATATGCGAAAAAGGGTAGGGGACGAGGGACAACCTTGTTTGATTCCAATACTGCAGTTAATCTCTTTTGACCAACCCCCAATGTTTTTAAACTTAGCAATAATGTTCTCATACATCCTTATTGTAGTAGTGCTCAACTCGAGAGGCACTTTTATCTCTTCCAACCTATTCCAAAGGTTTTTCCTAGGAACCATGTCAAAAGATTTTCTAAAGTCAACAAAACAACAAAAAAGATTGGTTTTAGTATTGTGTAACTCCTCTGCAATGATCATAAAGGTAACAAGATGGTCCACAATTGAATGATATCTCCTAAACTCGGCCTGACCTTTAACTCTTTTACTGTGACTTTCTAGCCAAAGGATAGTCTTCTTTTAAAAAATAATTCCATGAATCTTGGCTAAAATCAGGCTAATCATAATGGTCCTATAATTAGAGGGAATGTTTCTATCCCTATTTTTAAAAATAGGAACAATGAGGCTTTGCGTCCAAGGTTTAATGAAGCCTTGTTTGACTACTAAATTGAAGAGCTTGTGTATGTGAGGGATAAGGATAGGCCCTTTGATTTTAAAAAAATCATCTTGGTAGCCTTCGATGTCCTTAGCTTTCCCATTTGCAAGCCGCTTAAACCCGAAATCTATGTCATCTAAAAACAAAACTTCTTCCTTTGTAGGGACAATAGGAATGGTGTCCATGACATTATATATACATTTGCATGAGATTATTCTTGATACTAAGGAAAACACAAAAATATTTTCAAATGGAGACTAGGTAAAGCTACAAATAATCAAGCAAGTACACTCTAATAATAATAATCAAACAAAACCATTAACCATCAAGCCAATAACGTAGTCAACAAGGCCATCCCATCAAGATGATAATGTAGTCAACAAGGCCATCCCATCAAGCCGATAACGTAGTCAACAAGACCAACCGATAACCTAGTCAACAAGGCCACTCTTCTGAAAAGTCACAAACTAAGGTTAAAACAAAACAAAACTTCTTCCTTTGTAGGGACAATAGGAATGGTGTCCATGGCATTATATATGCATTTGCATGAGATTATTCTTGATACTAAGGAAAAAACAAAAATATTTTCAAATGGAGACTAGGTAAAGCTACAAATAATCAAGCACATACACTCTAATAAGAATAATCAAACGAAACCATTAACCATCAAGCCGATAACCTAGTCAACAAGGCCAACCCATCAAGCCAATAACCTAGTCAACAAGGCCACTCTTTTGAAAAGTCACAAACTAAAGTTAAAAACAGGGGAGGTCTTTTTCCCTATCCAGTAAGTTTGATCTCAATCATCATTATGAAGAACCCTTCCATGTCAATCATTTGACACTATATCTCTCTTGGTATGGTCGATTATTAAATTTTGCAGCCAAGGTACATTCACTCCATAGTCCCCTCACACATGCTAATGGTAATGTGCGAATGATCTCACTAAGCACTTCAAATATTCTCATTGTAGGTGGGATAATGGCTTCGACACCAATGTGTTGCATGATAATTTCTGGTTTATTACTGGTTTATGGTTGATAATTTTTCTTTAGGCATGTTCTAATTGTGATTTGACATCGAAAATTTTCCCTTCTTATTTATCTCTGTGGGATCATAGCATGGTTGCTGTATTTTTGATGTGCAAACCTTGGTTCGAGAGGAATAGGTGAATAGGTATCTGGTTCGTGAACTTAGGTTTGTGGGGTTTCCTCCGCGGCTTTTGGGGCTTTCCATTTATGTTGTTTCATAGAGTGTTTATGTAGGGCTTATTTTTGGGATAATTACTGTTTTCAATCTCGAAATTACTGTAAAAGTTTTAGAAAGTTAATGATAAAGAAAAAAAGCAGCGTTCCCCATCGTAAGGAAATAAAAAACAATTGATTTACTATGTGAACACATAATCAACGGAAATCAAGTGTCAGTTGAGTGAGTGGAGCGCTATGAGTGGGGCTCCTTTAGCGCGACCTTCTTCGCTCTACCTTCCTTATCAGCTATGCTTGCCCCGTCGTGAGTGACTGCAACTTCTTGCTCGTTGTGCATGCTGTTTTTCTACTTGTTGGCTGTGCATGCTTTCACCTTCTTGTTTTTCTCTTTGCTGGTTGTACATGACATTTCATTTTACCTTGGCATTTCTTTTAGTTTGCTTGCCCTAGTTTGTGGCCGCTTCCACTTAGTAAACCACTGGTTTTTTAATAGTGCAGGGTGCGAGTTCCATTTTTCCTTGTATATCAATTCTATTTGGTCATGGAATTATTCTAGGATCGACGTCGGTGCGTTGACGGTGTGCGCGGTGTACTTTGCGTGACACAGTTTCAAATACTGCACACCAAACAGGGTATGCGACAGAGTTCTCAAGATCACTGCCCAATGCATATACTGCTCAGTTTGCTACGTGCTGTGAATACAAACACTTAATGAAATGATTTATGAATGAAGAATAAAACAGTGCCTTACTTAGCACATAAACTCAAAAATAAGACAAAAACTTGTCAATACACAAATTGCTTTATATTAATGAACTTCAGTGTAGTGAGCACGATTACGGAATACAATACTAAGATGAGCTTCGACTCCAATGACTTATTCTGTTGAATTCACAAACACAGAGCCTGTGCTCAGACTTCTTACACTCCTCAACTGCTGCTCGTTCTTGGTTGTTCTCTCTACCTCTCTTTTCTGCTCTGCATCAACTACTTCTCTTCAACCTTATCTACTAACTGAACGACTTAGCCTTATATAGACTCCCACTGTGACTTCCTACAAAACCTAAGACCGACTCAACATTAAAGACTACCATTAATATGACTGACTCTTCAACCACTTAATTAAACCCGAGAAGATAGAGATCAACTCCATTTAGAGCTTCCTGATTACCGACTAACTTTTGAGTAAATGTGCGACTTTGCACTTGCAGTCTGCCAGCCTGTCTGACTGACAATTTGACTACTGACAGATTGACTGACACACAAATCGACGAAGACGTAAATATCTCACCGACTTGTAATTACAATTTCCAAAACTCCCCCTTAATTATAAGTAGGTGGGATTACAAACGAAAATTACATCAAAAATTTGAGTTTTTCATTTTACTGTCACTCATCTATTATTGTGCGGACTCTAAGACTATTGCGCAGATGTTGAAATGCATCTCTCGTTAAATCCTTTGTAAAAATGTCTACGACTTGTTCTTTTGATCTGCAAAATTCTAAACAGATCTCTTTGTTATTCCCCAATTCTCCAATGAAATGATACCTTGTATCAATGTGCTTGGTTTTCTTGTGAAACACACGATTCTTTGATAACATGATGGCTGAATTGTTGTCATAGAAAACTATTCTTGGTTCGTGTTGTTCCTGCAACAAATCTTTTAACATTCTTCTCATCCAAACTGTTTGACAAGCTGCACTTGTAGCTGCGACGTACTCTACTTCTTCTGAAGAAAGTGTCACAATGGGTTGCTTCTTTGATGCCCATGATACTATACTTGTTCCAAAATGAAACATGTACTCAAAGATACTTTTCCTATCATCTATGCTGCCTCCACAATCACTGTCATTGTATCCAATGAGTTGAAATCTTCTGAAGTGGAGTACTTGATATCAAAATCTTTTGTTCCATTCACATATCTCATGGTTCTCTTTCTTGCCTTCCAATGTGATTCTTTTGGAGTTTCCATGAACCTTGAAAATATGATCACTCCATACATAATATCAGGTCTTGTCGCTATGAGATACATAACATTGCCTACCAGTCTTTTAAACAATGTGGGATCCACCTTGTACCCTTTATCTTCCTTGCTTAACTTCAATCCTGTTATGAGAGGTGTTGGTGCTACTTTTGAATTCACCATATTGAATCTTTTCAATATTTCATGTGCATACTTGGAGTGTGAGATAAATATACCAGTTTTGGACTGATGAACTTCTATTCCCAAAAAATATCTCATAAACCCTAAATTAGTCATTTCAAATTCATCCTTTATGACTGACTTGAATTCTTCTATGCCAAAGTCATCTGTAAATATCAAATCATCCACATATAGACAAACAATTAACATATTACCTTGCTGATTTGATTTGATGTACAGTGTTGGCTCACTTTCACTTCTCTGAAATCCATTCTGTGTGAGATAGGAATCTATGTGACTGTACCAAGCTCTCAGAGCTTGCTTTAACCCATACAGTGCTTTCTTCAATCTATACACTTTGTCTTCTTATCCTGGAACCTCATTACCTTGTGGTTGTTCCACATATGCTTCTTCTTCTAAGTTTCCATTAAAAAATGTTGACTTTATATCCATTTGAAAAACTGGCCATTTGTACCACGCGACAATGACTAACACGATTCTGACTGTGTCCATGTGCGCAACTAGTGCAAATGTTTCATTGAAATCAATTCCAGGTTGCTATGTAAAGCCTCTTGCAGCTAACCTTGCCTTGTATTTCTGTACTTTTTCTTCTGCATCTTTCTTGGTTTTATAAATCCACTTGACACTTATAATATCTTTGTCTTCAGGTACATCTATCGATTTCCATGTTTGATTGTTCTCTATGCATCTGATTTCTTCATCCATGGCGTTTTCCCATACATCATCTGCTTCTTCAAAGGTTAATGGATCATCTATTTGTGAAAACAAAGCAAAAACTGAAAATGAATTTATTGCGTCTTCATTATAGATGTTGCACATACTTCTTTTCTTTCTTGGAAACAAACTTGCTAATGTTGGATTTGGAGATGTATAACTACTTGGACCGCTTGCTGGTGTTTGTTGTGCTCTAGGTGTAGACTGCACACTTGTTGTTCTTAGTGGAGTACTCTGCGTGGTAATTTGCGTCACAGTGCTAGGTGTAAAAGGGGCTGTGCACTGACTTATACATGGTGTTTGAAACACTTTATTTTTTGTGTCATCATGCACCATTGCATCAATAATTTTGAATGTCTTTTCTATGGTTCCATCCCATGCTTCATTCTCCATGAACTGAACATCATGATCGATTATGACTTTTCTTGTGATAGGGTCATACAACTTGTATCCTTTTGTTTCTTCAGAATACCCAACAAATATACATTTATGTCCTTTATTATCTAACTTCTTTCTTAGCTCATCAGGAACATGTGTGTATGCGACATAACCAAAAAAATTTAAATGCACCACATTGTGCTTTGATCTTGTCCAGGCTTCTTGAGGAACTTTATTATTCACACTCTTTGTCAGACATCTGTTCAAGATGCATACTGCACTTGCTACTTCCTCATCCCAATTCTCATTTGACAAATGTTTGGTTGTCAACATACTGCGCGCCATTTCTATGATGGCTCTATTCTTTCTCTCTGCGACACCATTTTGTTGTGGTGTGTATCGCGCGGTAAGTTGCCTGTAGATGCCGTGAAATTTACAAAAGTTCTAAAATTCTCTTGTCATGTATTCTCCTCCTTTGTCAGTTCTTAGACACTTGATGTAATAGCCACTTTGCTTCCCCACAAGTGATTTAAATTGCTGAAAACAACACAATGCGTTAGATTTATGCTTTAGGAAATAAATCCATGTCTTTCTTGAAAAATCATTATTAAATGTCAGAAAATAAGTACTACCTCCTATGGATGTTGTTTGCATTGGTCCACAAATGTCTGAATGTACAATTTCCAGTGGACATTTTGCTATGCAAGACTTTCCAATTGGAAATGATTATTTGTGCTGCTTGCCAACTATGCAGCCTTCACATATCCTTTCTGTTTTTCAATCAATGGAAAACCTTTTACTATATATTTTGTGTGTAGCAGCTTTAGACCTCCAAAGTTCAAATGTCCAAATCTGAAATGCCATAACCAAGAATCATCTTGTATTTCAGATTGGAATGTTGCCTTCATCTTTGCGCCATTTTCTCCTTTCTTGATACTGCACGCACTATTTTCTTCATTAGTATTGCACACACTTTTTGCTGTAAATGCAGTGTCTAACTGCACACTTTTTCTTTTATCAACAATTGGTGTTGTATTCTTCTTCTTGACTGGATTTAATGCCAATGGAAACATTATGTACTTGTCATCTTAATTTTTTCAATAAGTAGATTGTTTGGGAATTTATCCATAATCACACAGTGATTATCTTCCATGTAGATTTTGTATCCTTTTTGTAACAACTGTCCTATGCTCATCAGATTATGATTCAAACCATAAGCCATGGAAAACCAAGACAAAGTGGGAGAAGAAGTGCTAATGTCTAGCCTTCTTCCAATCACCAACCACCTAAGAGATCCTCCTTTGAGGAAAGAACAAAACAATACAAAGTAAACGAAGAAGAGAGTAATGACGGGTTTGTTGGAGATGACAATGGAGAGAAAACACCTCATGCAAATATTGAACGGGAACATACAATGTGCCAACAAAAAGGAAATGAACCCAAAATAGAGACAATTCACAAAATACAAGAAGTCTAGGAAATCTTAAAGATATGGAAATCAAGAGTACAAAGCTACCAGACTAGGTAGCCCAGAGAATTTCCGAAAGCCAAGAAATTACACAAGACCTCGCAATAGAGGAACCCATGTTATTTGACAACCAATCCTTAACATTGTACAATACTCAATACAAGAGGCATGAAAAGAAGTTGCAGATAGAGAGAGGGTCAATGTCAAACACAAAAATATGGTTCATAAATTAAGGTCAGTGGTCGATGTATCATGGGTTGCACCATCTAAACTCATGCAACTATATCTCTTCATAGGAGATGCTCTTGCAGATTTAATTTTAGAACAAAAGTTACAGAACATAAAATTGAAGAAAAGAATAAGTGAACTTGAGGAGGTACTCAGTCCCAGACCATTTCTTGCACAACCACTGGCCATACTTTTAGCATAACAGACTCCTCCAAGTACTCCATGAATCTCAAATCCAATCAGGAAAGTCCTTCAATTGTTGAATGGATTCAAACTCTATGTTGCTGATAAAATTAACATAAGACTCTACATAAGCAGATAGGTGTGGGAGGTCAACACCAACCTATGTGATCTTTCACAAAATATTTCAAGTTTTACTGGAGATTTGCAAAGAGACTTGCAACATGATGAAGTCTACTCTAAAAAAGATCTAAACACTTTCTTTGGACAAGTTACTAGTATCAATGACCATCGAAGAAATAAGTAGGGACTTCCCAATAGAAGTAGAATAAATCAAATAAAGGTAGGTTGGAAACAACGGGTAAAAATGTTGCAAGATGTAATTGTTGCTTGCAAAAAAATCAATGAAAGGAGAGGTGATGCTATTTTAAAATCATTTGATTTCGTTAAATAATGCAGGGCCCACAATTTTTCAGAAATTTAACGATTATCACTAAAGAGGATCTTTATAGTCACTTGGTTGCAATGAATACTTCATTAGCTAAAGACTCCAATAACCTTGTGGAGTTTCCCGAAAAAGAACTTAAATAGTGGCTTGTTAAATTTGTCAATGACAATGAAGAGCACTTGTCATCCATCAAACAAATGCAAGTGGAACAAAAATAAATAGAAGATCACATTTTTGTGATTCAAGTTAAGAAAAAAATCATGCCATCCCACCAATAAATACCTATATTGATAACTGGGTCAAGAACGCTTTGCAACAGATTGTTAATGCATAATAAGCACCACATACAGTTTCTTCAATAGAAGCCCAAAGAAAGAAATGTTATAAAGGCACATACGCAAAAACAAAAGACGAACCAAACTAACATGATATTTCCTTCTTGGTAAGTAGTCTATTGTTTGCATCTGCTTCTACTATCCTTTTCTTTTGATGACTTCATAATTGCTCATAATTATTTGTTTTATGTCCTCTGCAAATTTAATATTGGTTTCTAACTATCTTTCTCTCTTTATTCTAGGTTTTTCTTCTATTTACTGGTCCGCGGGAGCCCCAATCCTAGTCCATTTGGACAAATGCATTTACTTTTTATAGACATTATTTAAAAAACAATTGTGTATTTTTTTATCTTGCCGAATAATTCTTTAGCATAGATGGCTAGTAATTTTCAAGGCTTTGAGTTTAAAACTCAATTTTTAACTCTGTTTTCACTCTTTATGATTTTTCAATGAAACATCATGTGAATTTCTGTGCATATGTGGTACTTTACTTGCATTTTGCGAAATGTTACTTTGACTTTTATACTTTTTTCACAAGCATTATGTAAAAGACAAATGCATATTTTTTTGGGTTTTCCAAAGAACTATTTTGGCATAGATGGCCACTGATTTTCAACCCTTTGAGTTTTAAACTGAATAGTCAATTTTGTGCTCATTGTTTATGATTTTCCAATGAAATATCATGCTAAGTTCTCTACATATGTGCATATTTACTTTCATTTTGAAAAATGCTATTTTGGCCTTTATGCTATCATTTGTAAATTTTATAGTGTATTGTGAATATTAAATAGAATACAACCTTGTCCTTTCTCAGATCTTGATTTCTTTGTGAATGTTTACTTAAAAAACGAACTACACTACCAGGTCTTGTTTCAATTGTCTATCCAGACAATTTATGTTGCTCCATTTAAACCGCATAAAAATTGCAAAAGCATTTGCCCTGGTCCATTGAACATTGTCTAGTGGACCAATAGTTTCCTGCACAAATTTGTTTTCCATTCGTTTTATTTGCAAAACCATTTTTCCTATTAAGTTGGGACATCAAAAATTCCTCTTCTTCTTCATTGTATTTGATATGTTCATTTCTTTGTACATTGTCTTTTCCGAGCTTTGATTGAAAAACCAATTTTCCTATTAAGCTGGAAGTTTGACAATACTGCTTCTTTTGCACTCTACTTCATGTATTCCATCATCTGCACATTGTATTTTCTAAACTTTGGAAAATAAAAGTCATACTAGTAACAACTTCTTGATCTGCTATTGACAATTTCAAGAATCTGCAAAAGCGACATATGTTGTACAAGGAAGTCAACCACATCTTTTTTCTTCATATCCTAAGTTGTGCACACTTTGCATTATCTTACACACATCCTAGCCTCCTCACACTTCACATTGATTCTAGCACATTCTCAATTCGGTGCACACTGCAATGCCTCTCAACATCTTCATCTCTGCAACCTCTTTACAGAGTTTTATGGTAGATGTTTTTATATATTTGTATGCTAAATGCAATGTTTCGTGCAGACAACTACAAGCCATTTGCTTCTTGCAAACCCACACATCTTATCCTCCACACACTTTACAATGCTTCTAGTGAATCCTGGCATCAAAACACTTTATATTGCTTCAAGAACATCTTTGCTTTTGCATACTTCTTTTTACTAAGTTTTATGCTACATGTTTCTGCATTTTTTTTTACATAGACCAATGCTAAATCTAATGTTCTGTGTGGAGAACTTTACATCCTTTGCTTCTTGCACATGATAGCTTCCGCTAACTTTTCACTAAATTCCATGTGCAAATATTCCACAAATTCGTTGTTTTCCTTTATATCCACACACATTTACTATACTTCCGCACAATAGAAAGAGTCAAACCAAACGTTTAGTTGTTCTATCATTTATTTTCTAAGACCTTGTTCCCTAGAACTGCTATAAAATCTTGCAATAAAGATGCTATAATATTTATATTATTATTCAAATGCATACTCAACGACTAAAGTAGAGATCAATTGCAAATACAAAGGACCAAGTCAATTAACTATTTCCTAAATTAAATTCTGAAACTATATTTCAGACTTGTTCCAAATTTTGTAATAGTCACTTCCTATCCTAACTTCCAAACACTTTACATTGCTTCTCGCATATGCTATCCTTGATACTAAACACTTCACTTATTTATATTTCTTCCTGCATATCTAAACCCCCCATTCAACATTTCACTTATTTACTTACTAAGTTTTGATCCACACTGAACATTTACTATTTAATTACTAAGTTTTACTCGATATTAAAATTTTATTGAGCTATACTTTACATTGAACAATTTACCATCTTGCACACTTTTACAAACTTTTATCCCAAATGTTTTTAATAATTCACATTTCTTCCTGCATATGCTAACCTTCCCACCTTCCCATTGAACATTTTACTAATTAGCATTTGGTCCAAACACTTTACATTGCTTCTTGCATATGCTAACCTCCCCATTGAACATTTCACTTATTTTCTTCTTGCATGTGCTAACCTCCCCATTGAACATTTAATACTTTGAATTCTTTCTTGTTTTTAACAAAGCTTATGCTAAATGTTTTTGCATCAACAATACTAAATGTTTTCAGTTGTTTTTTCTTTATTCTTATCATTCTTCTCTTGCATAAACAATAATTTTATTTTTCTTTATTTTATGTATTGTTTAATTATTATCGTTCGAAAAAAGCTATTCTTTGCATGTGCATTTAATTATATTAAGTTTCATTGTTGAGCATATATTTTCCAACACGGATTGCGTTTCCATGCAACCCTTATTTTTTATTTGTTTGTTTGTTTGTTTGTTTTTACGTTTTCTTTATATGTTCATAATAAAAAAATCATATGTTTTTTCAATTAAAAAGATGATTTATATATAGATATCAAAATGTTTTTTTCACCTTTTTAGGTTTTTTTATTGTATATTTATTTTTCCTTTTATTAATTTTTAAATTTGTTTAATGATTTTATTTGCAATAATGTCAGTTTTTTAGGGGATGGTTTAAGAAATGTCATAATTTTAAGCCCCCCCAAAACAAACAAATGTATTACTCATAACACCATGTTTCAATTCAGAGCTTGATTATGTGGTTTTAGTTCACATCGATACCACTGGTCAAGGCCACACTTTAAAAGAAGTTGTAATGGTAACCTTGAATAAAAGGGGGTGTTATTGATAAAACCACTTTGAGTTTCAGGGGTCGATTTCAAAGTTTTTGTTTGGAATGGTACTGGTTGTTGAGACAACGATTTCAACCAACTTGTAATTTTAGTCTCGAAGAAAAAGGCGATGCTCTGAGAACCACTTTTGGTTTTCGGGGGTCAATTTTAAGGTTTTTGTTTACCACTTTATATATGATGGTCGGAAAATTGTGTAATTTTAACTCTGAAAACAAAGAGAGTGCTATCGGTAGCATCATTTTTTGAAATGGGGGTAAAAATAGCCACTAAATGCAACCTCTAAAAAAATATAACTCTGGAGAGTTCTCATTAAGTTGGTAACTTTGTTGGGCATGTTGTATTCTTGGATACCTGATTAACAAACTTTGTGATAGAGGGCTTGTTTTATTATCAGATACATTGTTAATAAACTTTGAGGGGGGTAGGTGGTTATCCCAAGTCAAGTTAATGTTGAGTTAATCTTCACTCAATCATTGATGGGTTTACCGTTATCGGCCCATGGTATTTATCCATGGTATTAGCATGTGACGAAGCCTATTTAAATGCTTCAAGAATTCCATTGTAAAATTCCTTGAGAGACATGTTTTTTGGCTTGCTTGGCCAAATTGGCTAAGGTGATTGCATATATATTTTCAAAAGTTGGGTTTCCTGATCAAGGGTTTACAAGGTAAAAAAAAATTGTGAATTTTGTGATTGCTTTGTGATTGTTGATATTGCGTCTCTTGCTATGGGTTTTTCATTTGGTGTTATAGAAAGGAAGACTTGGACTCTCTATACCCCTGGTTTGATAAATCACTGACGTAAAGTATAGATGTAGACCTAGGTGGTAAGGGACATGTTGTATTATCAGACACCCTATTAATAAACTTTGAGGGGGGTGGGTGGTTATCCCAAATCAATTTTAAAGGGGGAATGTCAAGTTAATCTTGAATTTGTCATAATGTAGTTAGGATAACCTTGATAAATCAATGATGGGTTTATTGTTCATGGCTTATGGGCCCATGGTATTAAGATGTGATAAAACCTATTTAAAGGCTTAAACTCGGACACATTGGCTAAGGTGAATAAAGATATCACTGATATATATTTGCAAGTTGGTTTTCCAAGTAAAGGATTTCCAAGGTAAAAGTGTCTTGTGCATTTTGTGATTATTGATGTTATTTCTCTAGTTGTGGTTTTTCATTTAGTATCAGAACAATACAAACCTAGACTCTCTAGTGAGAGTGGTTTGACGATGGGAGCCATGGAGAGAGAGTGGTTTGATGATGGGAACCATAGAGAGAGTAGATGGTATGTGGGTAATGAAGCACATAGATTCTTTGAGAATCTTATGTTCACACATGCAATTGTAAACATTTATTTTGGAGTTGTAAGTTAATTACATGCAAATGGGAATATGGTTGTAAGACATGTTTTTGGCATGTGTACCCTTGGTTTGATGAATCAATGGTGTAAAGTGTTGAAAACATGCCAACTAATTTCCCATGTGGTAGCATGCACATCAGCTAAATTTAGAATGTGCATGCATGCACACTGCAGTGAATAGTTTGTGTGACTAGTGGATCATATTGTAATAAATTTGTCTAACTGTTTGATATATGCTATATATACAAGCATACCCATAAAGGTGAAGTGAGCAATGAGCAATGTAGTGTAGCACAATGTGTGTGGAGAGAGGAGAGGATGGTTGTATGATTGTGATTGGATATTGTAATTCACCCTTGAATAATAAGAATATTGATTATCATTGCCTCGTGGTTTTTTCTCGTATTGAGTTTCCACATAAATCATTGTGTCAATTGTGTGACTGCTATTCTCAATTTAATCTTTGTTTTATTCTCTTTGCTATTAGAATCTTGTTACATTTATGCTTCCGTTGCTTAACAAGTGGTATTGGAGCACAGAGTTGAAGGATCTGAGAGCAAAGGAAAAGAGAATCCAGTTGTTGGAAATCATAGCAGGCGAACCAAGTGCAAAGGATTTAGAAGGTCAGTCGCTAGATCAAAGTCTAGAAAACCATAAGATGAAGGAAAAGTCTGTTGCGGGAGGAGTGATACTGGTATATCATCACACCTTACAATGTGTTGAAGCAATGATAACAACGATAATCATCACTCAACGTGACGTGCAAGAGGGGGGATAACCGATAATCATCGCTCTTCATGCTTTACGGAAGGAGTGATGATCATGGTATAAGAGATTGAGAATTGCCTCGGTAAATCAATGAAGAGGTGGATCAAGGTATGGAAATTGATTTTTGTCTCATTATGCACATGATATATTTTAATAAAGGGACACCTTTTATAATTGGAGGATGTTTTAAATAAGTGGAGGGTGTTTTAATAAAATGTGAGGTGGATATCTTTTATTAAAAGGATTTATAAACACACATATACATGGTTTTTTTTGTAAAACCTTTTACTTAGTATTATATCTTGGGGTTTAACCTTGAAATATAATATCAACCCTCCATAATAAGAAGCTCGGTTTTATAAGTTGTAGAACATCCTGTGTGTTGGCATTTTGTGTAAATGGAAAAAGTACAGAGGTCAAAGTTTGAGGTGGAAAAGTTCAACGGAAATAATAACTTGGAGTTATGGAACCTAATATTTTCTCGTACAACAAGGCAACAACAAGAGCGACGATGGTTGAGTCACCGCAAAGAAAAAAAATGTATTTACTTTGGAGTTGTAAAAATTATTGATTGCATGTAAACATGCATACGTCTGTAAGACCTGGATAGGCATGCATACCCATGGTTTATTAGGTCACCTATGAAAAGTATAGACATAGATTTAAGTAGACTGAATATGTTGGGGGGCGGGGGGCGAGGGGACATGTATGTTGGGTTAACCTTGACTCGGTGAAAGAGTTAATGAGTTAAATCTGGTTTTTAGGTCAAAGCACGTGGTTTTTCGGGTCCATGTTTTTGGGTAGCCCATGGTATTGTGTCCATGGATTGCATGTAATGAAGCCTATAAAAGGCTTAGTGAAATCCATTGTAAATGGGCCTAGAGGTAAGCGACGAAGGATTACTTGGCCATATTTTTTCAAGGGAATATTCATGTTAAGGTGGAGCACCGAGACTCCAGTGTAAATTCCCTGGAGGTGAGCAACAAAGGTTCACATGGGTTGGTTTGGCCAGATTTGGTCAAAGTTGTTCAAATGCAAAGTTTAATATGGAGCAATGTGTCGAGGTTAGAAAGGTGGGTCTATAGAAAGATTGATGTGTTGCTAGGTCAATCAAGTGTTTGAGAATATATGATGAAGGTAGGTTCATATCCATGGATCTTGGAAATTATTGCAAGGAAGTTGGGATTCAAAGGGCTTGTTCAGTAATGCCAAGTTGCAGCAATAGTTGTGGGCAGAATCGGTTGTGCTATCTGGTAACTCAGTCACCATCGGTTGCAAAATACTGGAAGATTCTAGAAGCGGTATGAACAGGTCATCTCGCGATCACTAAAATGTGAAATTATTTGGTTGTGATGCTTATGTTTTTATCCGTATTCTAAGAAAGACCCAGATCAAACAGATAGATATTTGATATGGTGATGATGTTAAGGGATGCATAATGTGGGATCCTACTACCTACAGAATCATCATGGACATAGATGCAGTGTTTGATGAATCTCCTTTTATAAAATCAAACATAGTAAAAGATGAAAGGTTCAAAGCATGACTCGTAGGTAAAATTCTGTATGAATAATGTGAAATCAGTAAAATCCCTTTGGCTTTCCATTGTAAGTTTTCTTCAGGTTTATGTCCTAACTGATGATGAAGAAAAATGGTTATATGTCTCGAGTATCATATGCTAGTAGGAAGTTTGATGATTGCGATGGGAAATGGTCAGTATTTCACATGTGGTTGGTGTTGTCAGTGGACACATAGAAAAACCAGGCAAAGAGCATGGAAATGGGTGCTTCAGTATCTTAGAAGCACAATAGTACACATATAACCTAAATGGTTGCAATGATTTAGTCTTTGGTTATGATTCAGGAGATTTAGACAAAAGGAGACCTACCTCAGGTTATGTCTTCCAAGAATGCAAGGATCTATTGGGTAAGTGTGGACAGGTAAAGGATGAGGTGTTATGTGGTGGTCAAAGTGTTGTGCATTTGACTAACATTCCAACGTATCAAAATGGACATGTGCATTGGTTTATAAGACATGTTATTGACAGAGACAAAATGGTCCATACTGGAGCAAAACGTGCAAACATGTTCACGTAATAGTATTGTTAGAGAAGTTGTGGAGTTGTGATGGTGCTTGGCTTCTCTGGGCTTGCAGAAAAGGTGATGAATAAATTTGGGCACGATATATCAGGTAAAAGGTGGAGACTGTTGAAAACGTACCAACTAATTTCCCATGTGGCAGCATGCACATCAATTAAATTTAGAATGTGCATGCATGCACACTAGAGTGAACAATTTGTGTAACTGGTGGATCATATTGTAATCAATTTGTCTCATTGTTTGATAGATGCTATATATACGAGCATACCCATAAAGGTGAAGTGAGCAATGAGCAATGCAATGTAGCACAGTGTATGTGGAGAGAGGAGATGATGGTTGTATGTGTGTGATTGGCTATTGTAATCCTCCCTTGAATAATAAGAATATCGATTATCATTGCCTAGTGATTTTTCGTGTGTCTGATTGTAACTGTTCTTGGTTTATTATTTGTTTATGCTTCTCCTGGCCAACATAAAGTCTAGATATACAATTACGTGATAGCTGCTTTATTGTATTCTTGGATACCCATTTATTAAACTTTGAGGGGGAGAATGTTGACTTAATTTTGACCCAATCATTCATGGGTTTAATGTTGGTAACTTACATAACCATAGTATATATATGATTTAATAATTTATATTTGTGAAATTTTAATATGTAAATGAATGCAGATCACTTGTAAACTCTGAACCTATATTTATGATTGTGTCTATTTATCTCCCTCATCGCAATTAGATTAAAAATACAAAACATCTATTTATCTCCCTCATCGCAATTAGATTAAAAATACAAAACATCTAAATATATGTGCCATAATTTTTTTTGAAATAAAATTACATTTTTCAATGCCATGATGGCATGCACTATTGTTTATGTAGACACATAGTCTTTCACCAAAAAATAGAAAGATAAGTTTAAGTTTTCCATGTAAGTCAGTGTCACTCTACAAAGTCGAGAGAGCGCATGTCTGTGCTAAAAACCTTGCTAAAACAGTACTCTTCATATATCTGGTTATCTCATATATATATAGGTATATGTTCTATGATACCATCTGAAATTGATAACAAAGGATTACTCGATTGATAGAACCCATATTAAAGGCACTGTCTTGAACATAGGTGGTCAGATTGTAAAGGTTATCCACCAGCAAAATATCTAGATTACAAGTAAAAATAAATATATAAAAATGCAAAATATCAAACTTCATATATATATATATAGGCACACTTACTTTGCATATTTTATATTTTCCTTTATATTATAAAAAAAATGTTTTTCCATTATAACCTCATTATCGAGGGGAATTGTAAAACAAGTTTTTAAACAATCCACTCTGTATGAGACAGCATCATTTTTTCTCATATATGATCAAAACAAGTAAAACCTGGAAAACATAATATAACTGCTTTTATATCTTTGGCTGAAATTAGAATTTGTGTAACAAGTATTAATTCGGGAAAGCCAATTTGCCACTTCCCAATCAATATTCCTCGAGTCCAATGGATAAATCACAACTGTGTAGACAATGATATAAAAATAGGATAAATCACAATTTTGTAGACAACGTTATAAAAATAAATCATAATTCATCCGGATTGACCAATGTCTTTAAATGGCAATGAAACCGTTTTCACTGATCTGTTGTTCAGGTGCTCATTTTCACCACAATTTTGTGGACAATCATATAAAAATAAATCTCAATTCATCCCTCTTGACCAATGTCTTTAAATGGCAATGGAACCGTTTTCACTGCTCTGAACTTGCCCACGTTGTTCAGGTGCTCATTTTCCAGTCTGCGCACAGATTTAAAAAATCCAAAAAAAAAATAGTAAGACCAAGAATGATACAGAAAATCTTCAAACAGAATTTCAAGACTCCAATGGTTTTCGACAACGAATTACTATAATATGAACACTGAATCTTTCCTTGGTTTTACAAACCTGTAAAAATTCCACATGCCACGGCGAGCAATTTCTGCCATTCCAAAAATAAAGTCTAAGTGTTTGTGATCAATGGATTCAAAACGGAAGACTTGATGTAATATTAATGAATACAGCCAAGGTAATCGAAGCAGTGCATCAGCAGCCTGTAAGATTTCATTCACGACACCAAAACAAAATCTCCATCACATGTAGCATTTTTGTGACTTGGGTTATCAAAAGAACAATTAAGATTCATATGAAATGTAATTAATTTACCATCGACATGAAATATGGTGCTTTGCTCTTCAATATTAGTTGATCTCTGAGCCAAGGGTTCACAGATTTCCTTTGAAGTAAACCCCAATCCATGACAACGTCCCAATAAAATTGATAGACAGTGGCAATGGTAGAAGTTACTATGTACAATATGAGGCATAACTTCGTTTTATTAGTCTCGTATGTAAGCCTTATCAGCACTGCTATAAGCGCAGACATATACTTTCCACCATTTGCAATCTGTGATTGATCTTTCCGATCATCGTGCCACCTCCTCACACACTGCCTTGAATTGTAAAAATAATATTATAAGTAATTTGATTTGATATCATAAACAATTTGATTTGATATCATAAACAATTTGATAGCTGGTATGGATAAATTATCACATTAATAAATTCAAATAATTATTTACGCCTATTAGTAATGGGCACAATTAATGATCTTTTAATCTTAAATCCTAATCTCATGACTCTATTGAAGATGCTGGCATATAAAGGTATCAATTAACATGTTTACTTTTTTACATTTACTTAATCACATGATAAAATTACTGTAAAGATATATAATTGCTAGGTTGAAATCATTAAGAAGGATTAATATCTAGGCGATAAAAGTTTATATCATTAAGAAAAATTGCACAAGTTTCATGTTGGGGATACCTATTTGTTTATAAAATCTGAAATTCGTTTACTATGCTTTGATTTCTTTTACTGTATTTAGGTTTTTTTTTATTTACATTTTTTTAACAGGTACCATCCAGATTCCTTACCAGGTGTTCCTTCAACAGCCTTTCCACTAATGCATGCCTCTACCTCATCCAAACCACAACCAAGAGCCCCTCCAATGCTAACTGTAATAGCCTATGGTCATTGATCAACCGCAGGTTATGTGGCTGCTCTAGTTTATATGGTTTGTCATGAAAATTTACTACATTTGATGTAATTTTGTTGATTTAGAACAAATTAACTGCAAGCAGAGAAACATAAGAGTTGCTCTGTAAGCCAGCAAGTAAAAATGTTTATAAGTAAATATAGACTAACAAAGATGTGGATAAGTTAGTGTTTGTTGATCATAGTAAAAAAATATTACATGAATCTTTTCAAGTCAAGTCAGAAGTCAGATTTTAATTAGTTAAATACCTAGCAAGTAAAGATGTTGATAAGTATATATAGACTAGCAAAGATGTGGATACGTTAGTGTTTGTTGACACAATAAAAGGAATTTATGAATCTTCTCAAGTCAGAAGTCAGATTTTAATCAATTAAATGTTTGCTATTCACTTATTAAGTCTCACTAAGTTTAGTGTTTTTTCATAGTGTTTTTTTTTTTATAAGGTTTTAGGTTTTTTTTCAATAGATTTTAGTCTCACTAAGTTTAGTGTTTTTTCACTAAGTTTACATAGTGTTTTTATTTTATTTTTTAATTTTATTACTTTTAAGTTTTTTTTCAATAAATTTTAGGTTAAGATAGACATAGTGTCACTAAGTTTACATAGTGTTTTTTTAAAAGGTTTTAAGTTTTTTCAATAGGTTTTAGATTAAGATAAACATGATGTAGAAAATAGATTTAAAACAAACAAATACAATATTTATCAACTAATATCAATACAGATTAATCTTTAAATCACAATACAATATTTATCAACTAATATCAATAAAGATTAATCTTTAAATCACAAACATGTGAGAAGCATTAAAAAAAATTGCAAACATTTAAGTTTGGGAAAAAGTGAAACATTTTTACAAAATGCAAAATTTTGAAAAAACAGTGTAAACTTTTTTACAAAATTTCAAAACTTTGAAAAGATTTTATCCTTAAGGAATAAATTGATCCCTTGAACTGCATAAACCATTAATTAAAATAAAGAAAGAGAGATGCTATAACGTACGTACCTGCAACAATCTCCACCAATATGGCAATACTGCAACAAAGAGTTCAAAATGCTGAATGACATGGTTCTGAGAACATACGTCTGAGCTATCTGCACCATTGTAGTAGCGACTTACGTAGTAGCACGAAATGTTCTCAAGGTTTCGCAATACTGTGATCTACAACAATGGATATATAATCGATGGGATTCTTTGGATTAAAATAAGTAATTGATGCATTCAATCTCTAGGTTTTCATCGCTGCCATGAAAACTATATTGCGAAAAGCTTTACGCACCTGACTTGTGAATTGGTCAGCGAGGAAAAAATCAGCAAACTTAACCTGTCAATATAACTTAGTTAATTCAATAAAAGTCACAAAAACACAAACCTTAAAAGTTGAAATATACCAAAACAATTGAAGGTTTTTTTTAATGGGGGACCAGTTTTGGAAAAAAAATAATCTATTATAATGATGAAAGGAAAATGATTTTAAGATGTTAAGCAATTTTCAATGAAGTAAGATAAATTTTAATCAAAATTAATTAATTTTGAGGATGGATCGTTCTATAAGAATAGAAATTGTGGTTTTGTTCATGATTTTCTCTGGTTTTACTCATGTCTCCACAATGTTTAAAGGATTTGGAAATCTCTTAATCCAACCAAACCTAAGACAAAACCAAACACAATTTTCTTTTATAAAATTTTCGGAAGAATGGTTAAAAAAGTGACTTCTGCATAAATTTTATCAAACACAGATCTATACTAGTATTAATTTTTAGAAACAAAGAACATCTATAAGATCTGATGGATGTTACCTTGTAAAATGAGGAACAAATAATGCGCCATACACATCTGAGGAAATAATATCGAGTTGATTTGTAACAAATATTGAAAGGCAACACTATAAACAACAAAAACACCTGCAATAAAATGAATTTGAATAAACAATAGGCTAGAATCCTGGTAGTTATAAGAAGAAATACATAGATAACATTTGTCTTTGCATATAAGAGAATTGAAAAAATCACAATTATGACAACTCCTTACCATAAAACTGGTAATGGGAATTATTTGTCCATCTCTGGCTAAGAATAAACTTTTTGATGTGATCAGAACAAGGTGGGAAAGTACACAAGCCATGAAAATCGTTGTGAGACCAGTACTAAGAAGCATAACTTCAAGACCTCTCAATTCTGTACCAGGTTCAAATTCAAATATAAAAGCATAGTTTATTCGTGTCCTCTTCCAAAGGTACAGATTGATACCATACATGTAAATATGGAAAAGCAGCAAGGCAAATGTGCTGTACACATATAAAAAACCAAAGAGTCAAAAACATATTTTATGTAAAGCAAGTTGCAGACATGACAAAATTAAAATAATATGGAAACATGGGGTTCATTTGTAAGTATATATATATATATATATATATATATATATATATATATATATATATATATATATATATTTTACAATAACTCTTTAAAATTAATAATACAATTTTTTTAATACTTTTTCATCATTCATTTGATCAATCAATCTGCTGCTTTGATTATATTGGAAATGGATGGTGGATGACTGTTTATTTTTATATTTTTCTATAGTCTATAACTCTTTAAAAAAAGTTATATGCAATTTTTTAATACTTTTCATCATCCATTTGAGCAATTTTTTAATACTTTTCATCATTCATTTGATCAATCAATCTGCTGCTTTGATTATATTGGAAATGGATTGTGGATGACTGTTTAAACTTTATATTTTTCTATAGTCTATAGGAAGAAAACTTTAATTTGCATGCATTTAGTTTAGAGCTTCCTCTAACGAAAAAAAGCCCTCTATATATATTTTACAATAACTCTTTAAAAAAAGTTATATGCAATTTTTTAATACTTTTCATCATTCATTTGATCAATCAATCTGCTGCTTTGATTATATTGGAAATGGATTGTGGATGACTGTTTATTTTTATATTTTTCTATAGTCTATAACTCTTTAAAAAAAGTTATATGCAATTTTTTAATACTTTTCATCATCCATTTGAGCAATTTTTTAATACTTTTCATCATTCATTTGATCAATCAATCTGCTGCTTTGATTATATTGGAAATGGATTGTGGATGACTGTTTATTTTTATATTTTTCTATAGTCTATAGGAAGAAAACTTTAATTTGCATGCATTTAGTTTAGAGCTTCCTCTAACGAAAAAAAGCCCTCTGCATAATAATGTTTCTAGAAAAGAGCACAACTGACTTTGCAATCCAATATAAGCAAGGCTAAGGGCTAAGTGTTTAACACAGCCTCATCAAAGGGGACAATTCACAGACCTCTAGCATACATCTGCCAAAAAGTTTGCTGCTGAAGCTGAGGACGCCCTCATTTAGTGAACCTGTATTATTTTTATACTCATCTAGCCTAGTGATATTTGTATTTAAAACTGTTTTTGTTTATGTGAGTTGGACAGTAGAATACTATTTTGGACAGTAGAATACTATTTTGGACAAGGGTTTGTTTTATGAGCAAGGGTTTGTTTTATAAGAGGAACTTTTTTCAAATAAATTATTTGGATATACTCTTTGATATGCTGGAATATTTCTAATTAATTTTGATTCAGTTCTATTCAAATAATTTTTATTTTTATTTTTAATATACATAATTAAATTTCTACACACAAATATTTAACAATGTATATACTCAAATATATAGAAGAAGAGATAAGCCGTCTTATCTCTATGAAAATCATAGTACCTGAAGATGGGATATACACTGATTCTAAAACTTGAGCTTCCCAAATATTCTACAATTTGAGAATGAGTAAAAAGCACAAGAACAAGTGTCAATAGCAAACTCCATGAACAACCAGTAAAAATTCCTGCAAGAAAGAATGTCTTTAGAACATGTTACACCTTAAACAATAAAAAATTTATACAGTTGCAAGCCAACTTTCACATATTGTTATTGCATGCAGAGAAAGGAGGCACGTACTTTACCATTCCAGTAGAAGAAATGTGTGATATAACTAATTAATTAAAACTAAAAACACTTAATCTTTAAAATATTAAAAAGAAATATGTATAAATTTATCTTTCTTTCAATTTTTTAATTATTAAAAATATATATTTATATTATTATTATTTTTCATATATAATAATTTTAAATTTATTAAACATATATATACACGAAAACACACAAGAAACCAACGTCTTCCCATTAAATACTACTGTAAAACAGCTTACTTTTATTTCTTTCCATTAAAAACTGTAAACCACCTCACTTCTGTAAGGCACAAAATAACAACTAGTTACCTTGTTTGGGATCAGCGAATTGAGATTTGATGTAAATATATGTACCTAAATAAAATGTCTTTTTCTTGGAATCTCGTTGGGGAGAAGGTCTCAGACGGACCAAGGCCTCTCTTCTGTTATTTTTGCTGAAGTGCTTGGTGAACAGAGCCTCTACTTTCTCCACTAATATCACAACCTTTGACAACAATATTTCAAACAAAAATAAAATGCAAAGCTTTCCGGTGCCATGAACTCAAAAATTTCTATGTTCAATAGGTCTAAACATTATTATATTTTAATACACAGGAAAGTCTTGGCACCTTGTCGGAGCTTGAGAAATAGGAGGTTTCAACGGCTCTCAGGTACGTATCCATCACATCTTTTCCTGTAACCTGTGCAAGAAAATTCCGTCATTAATCTTACTAAAGGGACTTAAGTATAGCTAATGCGATAATTTTTTGGCTTAAATACTACCTTATCGTACTTCTTCAGTATTTTTGCAAACGCCAACGTGTTGAGCGAGCTGGATTGACAAAAAAATATTTTATCAGTAAGATATTTTTAGTTTTAATAAAAATGCTTAGTTTAAACTTTTGATTTTTTGAAGTTTTGATGGATATATTTTCTAATCAATTTTTACTTAAATCTTGTCAAAAATGGTTGGAACTCCAGATTATGATTTGAGTGTTTCAACATTTTTTCAGAATGTTAAATTCATTTATGCATTAAAAAATGTAATTTAAACAATAGAAAATAGTGATTTCACCAATATCTATTTGATGGATTCCAATAAAAAGTTCAAAAATGGGAATGTTTAAACAATTTCATACTATTCTGCTCACTATTAGCCAATTCCAAGAAGCTGTGTCTATTTTTACTGAAATTCGACTAAAAATTGTTGGAACTCCAGATTTGAGTGATTGTGTCTATGATTGAGTGCCCCATGGATTTTTCAGGGTGGTGAATCCATTTGTGCATTCAAAAATGCAATTTAAACAACAGAAAATGGTGATTTCACCAAGATCTGTTTGATCAGATTTCCGATTAAAAAATTCAAAAAATTAAATGTTTAGACACCTCCATAATAAAAATGCAAAATGCTTTGGTTTTTATTTAGGCCAAACTGTTGAGCTAGCTGGATAGAAAAAAAAATTGAGCAATAAGATACCTTTGTTTTTAATTAAAATGCTTTGGTTTTTATTTTGAGAAAGAAAACCTGTAATTCTGGAGGAGAGTGAGACCCTTGTAATATTCAACAAAGGCTGTACGTAACATCTTTTGTGCATGACCAACCTTGCTCCTGCTCACACAAAATGTTCCGTTTTTCATGTCACTCATCGCGCTCGCATTCTCCCCAGACTCTGCAAAAGCATCTCAAACAAAAGTGTGTGAATCACGTTATTCACGCTGCCAACCAACTACAATTTTTTTTTGGTATCTTCACTCTTTTCATAAAGTCCTTAGCACTTCCACTAGAATACATATATATTTTGATATTGTCCTCCAACAATTTCATACTATTCGGCCCACATATTAGAACTGATCTGGAACTCTTTAATTGAATAATATAAACATGAAAGAGGAAAATAAGAAACACTTGGAGTCTGCTCATTACAGGCCATTTATGTTGTTGAAAATGTGCTATTGTTATAGTTTTGTTGAAAACAACTGGTGGATGCTTTGCTTTCCAGAAAAATGCTATTGATCTCTTTAGAATTATCTAAAATTATTGAGTAAAATCTCTTAATTATAAAATTTAAACAGTGTTTGACATTATCAAAACATATATCTGAGCTTCCACCAATTACTGTGCCAATCTTCAAATTCAATCTACTGTTACTGTCAACGTTCTATCATTTGAAAAGGAGTTTAAATAATCCATTAAATCATTACCAATCTTCAAATATAATCTACTGTTACTGTCAACGTTCTATGATTTGAAAAGGAGTTTAATTAATCCATTAAACCATTATCAGCCTTAAGCATATAGAAGTAAAATCAATAGTATTCACCTCCACGATCTTCCATACATACCTATGTCTACTTCCTTCTCGGAATCATCTTGATCCCCTATTTTACACGCTGCGAGTTCCCCTCTTATCTCAACCAGAGTCTCGAGCTGTACTTCAAGCTGTTTGCTACGGAGCAAGAGTTCCCTTTCTTTGATTTTGTAAAAGTTGTTCACCATGTTAAGCTGAGAGTCGAGCTTGGAAAAAAATATCTCCTCATGCTCTAACCATGGAAGCGGGCCAAGAAGCTCTGTCTCATACAACTCCTCAGCTTCCGAACTGAGAAGATCATGAGGCTGCCCTCTATGATTTACTACCTGTCAATAAATTGCTGCCCAAATCAGGCCTTAACCTAAGATACTATTTCATACCATTTACACAGCACAAATTAAACCCAAAATTTTGCATAAACCAACCATGCATTCATGTTGTTTCACAGGTGTTTATATAACAAAACAAAAAGCAAAGACAACTTTCTCACCATCTCAGAAAAAGAAAATCGAATAACAATCCAAAAATGATTACTATATGAATACATCATCAGAAAATCAATCTACAGCTTTTTATCCCTTACCAGTGAATTTCCTCCTCGAGAACGCGTAGTACATATACTGAAGGTGGGTTTGTGCTGAGCTCCATGAACAACATTGCCTGCTTGCTGCTCCCTCACAATCTGCTGTCGAATCTGTCCGACAACTTTCTTCAGCTGCTTATAGTTGACGTAAGCGTTTCTCCACTCAGGGACCAGCTGCCCTTCCAACTGCTTCTGAAACTTCACCATTTTCACAGCTGTGAAATGTGATTCTATTCCTATTCCAACTTTCCCTGCAGCAACACCAAACAACCATAAAATTCCAACTTTCCCTGCGTCAACACCAAATAACCATAAAATTCCAACTTCCCCGCGACAACACCAAAATTCAAATAACCAAAAAATTTCAACTTTCCCTGCAACAACACCAAATAACCATTAATGGAAGTATATCAGTAATCATCAAACATCAAACTCCATGATTCCTCGAGGTACCAATTGGAATTTGACACATGACTATTGGCACATGAGGAATTTGCTTGTGGCATTTAAAAGCAATTTCTTGCAGGCCAAAATTTCATTCAGAACTGGGTAAAAATGTCGAATTCTATATTGTTAGTGGAATTTTGTTCAAAAAATTTGGACAATTTTCAATGTATTCAAAACTTCAGAGTATCATTTAAAAACTTAACATATCTAAAAAAAAAACTCGTTACATACTTAAAAACTTTGTTTTGAAATTTTTCCAAGTTTATTTTCCAACAAATTTTGACCAGCTCTTATCCAATTTGTCAAAGCGAAATCATCTCCTCCAGAGGTGTCATCAATCTCGTATCATTGTTGATTGGTACCTTCAGCAATTTGACTATTGATTGGCAAGTTGTCACGTTTGGGGAATATGATTTCAGAGAGCTTGCTGCAGAGTCTTTAAGATTGCTGGGGCTGGTATATATATCGTCAGATTGTCTTGGTATATAAGTTGGGATATATCCGACGATATATAACGATATATATATCATTTGTAACAGTTTTAAAAACTCTGCAGCAACCTGCATATTGATAGCCCTACTGATTTGGGTAGTACATCTGAAAAATTCTGAGAATATTGATAGCCCTACTGATTTGGGTAGTACATCTGAAAAATTCTGAGAATTTATTCTAATTAGTTCGATTCTTAACAACGGACTTCAGTAATAATCCCCATGTTTTCTGTCACTGGATTTTAATCCAGCTCGGCCTATAATTAAGATAATAAGTTGGGGCTAATCTGATCATGTGAAATCAATATGATTTGGAACAGGAGTACACCCCTTACCTGTAGGAATGACTTCCCTGTTTCGCGCGACTCGAATCCTGCACTGTGCAGAGTCGGGAAACGATGAAAGTATTCAGCGCCGGAGCTGTGACACGAGCTAATATAGCCGTTAGACGTAACTTCAAAAGCGAAAAAAAAAGAGATGGGCATTCACGTTCTCTGCGTTGAGTATGCGCGTGCGGTTGGTTTTGGCGTCCTGCAGGCTTTTGCACATTGCCAGATCAATCCCAACCACCATGAAAGCAAAGCTTAGCAGTTCTCGTTAGCTCGTTGCCTTTCACGCGTTCTTTCCGCCATGAAATGCTGAAGAAATTAAATGGGCACAGAGAACAGACCCTGTGGTCGAGCCTCAAACGGAATCTTGTCCTAAAAACACTCAGAGAGCGTCTCTTTTATACGATGGGCTGCCTGAAAAGAGTTTATTATTCAATCTTTACTGTTTGAATTCCTTTGTTTGTTTGTTTCTTTTTTTAAATTTTACTCCATTTTTTTCGCCACTCCTCCCTATGATCATAGGCTCCATTACAGGCGAGAATTTTTAACGTTTAGGCAGTTTTTTTTGGCCAACAGCCTGGCATTACATAACCACACAGCCACACAGAAGTAAACAGTCTATTAAAGAGGAGAATGTGGAAAGAAGTAAAGAAGTAAACAGTCTGTTAAGGAGGAGGATGTGGAATTGAGTCATAGAAACAAGGTGTCACCTAGACAACTGAATTAAGGGAAAGCGTCCCTGAAATTGGGCAGGGAAAGGGTGGGAGAGGAATCGAGAAGTTGAGGGTGGAGGTGAGAGGATAGTGCAATATCACTGATAATATATTCTCACCCACCCTTAAAGGCTCTAGAAATTGATTAAAAAATGCCAGAATTTGGAAACATAATAAAAATATCAATCCACCTTAAAAGTAAAAGTAAGAATATTTATTTTATTTTAATATTTTATTAATATTATTATTATTTTAAAAATTATATATATATATATTATTTTTTTTAAAATATGATTATTTTTAAAGTTGTTATTGTTTTTGATGATGGTAGAGTATTCATTCAAAAAATGGACAAATGTTTTGAAAACTCAAAAAAAAATCTCCAAAATTATATAAATGTATTTTCTTATAATAAAATAAAATAAACATATATAATGAAAAATAGACATAAAAATGTTAACAAAGTTATCTATACTTAAAGTAAAGGTGTTTAAATGAAAATAGACATAAAAATGTTAACTAGTATAGTATACTTAAGATAGAGATGTTCAAATGATATTGACATAGTAAGAGGATTCATAACTTCACTATATTAAAATATGGAATAAATATTTAATAAATAACAGTTAAAATAAATTATTTATTATAATTACTCATCAAAAAATAAATATTTAATAACAAAAATTTATGAGAAATAATAGACTATTTAGTATTTAAATTTTTGAAATAAATATTTAATGAATATAAAGTAAAAATAATTTGTTTGTTGTTTGTTTGAATTTTTTTAAATATTTGGAATAATAAAATCATTAAAAATATTTAATCATAATAATAAATTTATATAGAAGAAGATTACCATCCAAATATACAAAGTAAAACACAATTCTTTGAAGTTAAAGTTAAATTAAGTTTAAATATTTTGTAGATATTTATTTAAATATTTATTATTTAATTTTAATATCATCATTTATGTCATGCTTTTGTGATCTTGCATTTCTTGAGGATGTGAGCATCACAATTTTTTTCACTTGGTTTATTGGCAACAACAAGATTATTTTGTTCGGACTACACCTCTTCACCTAGAGCATATCCATATTCTGTTCTAGGTTACCAACGAGACACAGTCCTACTCGAGTGCAATTGTTGTATATTTAGACATTTGTTAACAATTTTAACACTTTGTCATTTTTAAACATACATCCACGAATATGAGAAATCAAGAGGACAACAGTGAAACATATAAGAGAAACATAGATATAATGAGGGTGGCACAAACTGTGCATAACACCTGACTAAGTCTTTGTTATTGTGAAACAATTACAACATGAGCACTACTGGCTCGGTTTACAACTGGGAGGAGTCAAATCACTCGCCTCACCTCACCAAGTTACTCATACACAGATTCATCACCAAGACTCTTTGTCGCAACCACCTGCGATGCACCTCGGACATGTTTTCAACCACAGACTTACTATCTCTTCGTTTCCACAGAATTCATAGATTTTGGTTCTGCCTCCAACAGACTTACGTTTCCAAAATTCCCAAAAATTGACCCAAAATAAGCTCTCCCAACTCTGTCCAATGAATCCTCCTAAAGGTTACACAAGTCCTCCCAAGTGTAGCACCTTGGCTCCTTGAGTGAGCTCTCCCTCTTCGTCTTCCTCAAAACCACAAAGCTCTTCTTGCTCTCCTTATCTTCAACTATGCCCTTCTTTGTTATGCACCCTTGTTCTCTTATAGGGACTCCAAAGGTCACCATCATGAACCGTCGTGTCCTTTGGGGGTGTTGTGCCTCTTCGTGAACCCATGTCCAAACGAATCATCACGCCCCTTCGTGGACTCGGTCACCCAAACGAATCGTCGCACCATTTCCTAGACCTAGTCACCCAAACGAACCCATGTGCTCGTCAATCGTCGTGTCCCTTGAAACTTGTGTGCCCAACCTTGGTGTGCCCCTCATGCCGACATGCCCCAATCTCTTGGTCGCTTCATACTTGGGAAAACTCCTTGGCACATTCACATTCCCAAGGCATCCACTTGCCCAACTTGGGTGCCAAAGCAACCCCAAGTTCTGTCTCCTTGAGGACTTGGGCGAAGGTCTTTGCCCCCATCTAACCAGAGACCTTACATCCTACCCCACCTCAAGTTGTTTTCGTCCCACTAATAACCACAAAATATGTGATCTCCGAGTCTCTCCTCGAACTCATACTCTCATCACAACTAAGTTTGTTGGAAACCCCAATTTTTGTGCCAACCGGAAACCCCAAATTCTGTCAAAGTGGAAAACCCAAGTTTTCCTGCGAAGTGGAAACCCCAAGTTTCCAAAAACCAAACTGTACCGCATTGTGACAAACACACACACATATATATAATGGATAACTAATAATTA
>SNQJ01S0026566.1:197220-216964 GCA_010110895.2 Picea sitchensis
GTTCTCACTGCTGAAACAGATTGCACTTGAACCACCAAGTCATCCAAATTCCCTTAAAAGAACTCATTGTAACATTTAGAAAATGCAAGAAATCAAAACAAACCATACCTTTCCAATGACATCCTTCACTACAACCATGTTCTCAGTCTTCTATCTTGGACATCCGATTTCCCAAGAAACCAACTCTTCGCATGAGCTCCCCTCAATCATCATCCACAACTCCACAAAATTGCAAGGCCTTCACTGTGATGCAAGGCTAAGTCCATACGCCCACTTTAGAAATCCATCTAAGTCCCAAAATTCACATGCAATTGATCGAACTCATCTCCAATGTATTACCATCTCCCCACCTTGAATTATTTCACTTCAAGGCACCATGCATCCACCGCCCGACTATCAATTCATACTACTACAAATTGACTGTTGTAACTCTACAAAAAGTTATCTCGTCTGAAGGTTGCGTTCAACCACTCATCCAACAACCCAACTCAACTCAATTGTTGTTCTCGTTGATGCACGACATGAAGACATCATGATGGAAACAAGCCCAACTAACTACCTTCTGTGAAGCTGCTCCAGATCACCCCAGGTCATCCAATGCACCCAAGTGCTTCACCTTGCTGCAACCTAGAATTTCTCCCTTCACAATCACCTCTATGGTCACCCTCTATGTTTCAATTTTGTGATCACTTCTACGGTTAGATATACGATAAGCCATGCAACAATCCTGTGTTCAACTTCCTTTCCCAAGTGCTCAGTTCACCAATGAACTTTGCGTTTAGTCTCTCCAAGGTGTGCAAAACAGGTTCGACACTAAATTTCATCAAAAATCAAACCAACTAAGTCTGCCTCTGTGATCAAGTCTGGGAAAATTTCTGTGATGAACTCTACTATTACTTCTATGATCACCCATGATGTCCAAGTGCTTCCTTTCACCACAAAATTTTCTCTCTGTCTGCCACAAGGTTTGCGCCCAACTCAACCTTCTCATCACACTTTCAACCAAACCTCTACCATAAGTCTGATGCAAAGTATACGATGAACAATTTTGTTGCATTGAATAGTTCACCAAGTCTGTGAACATTCCCATCGCACTTCCTTCACAACAAATTTCCTTCTCAAAATGTGCACTTTATCCACTATCACCGCTGCAGTAGTAGAGTGTGATTCAAGCTATGATACCATCTGTCACGTCCCCACAATGTGCCTTGTGATTTTTAACCTATTGAGGGAATGAAAAACTTCCACGTTTCTCACTTTCCTTCTTGGCAATACCAAGGTTACTTCGTCCAGACTACTCCTCTTCACCTAGAGCATACCCATAATCCCTTATAGGCTATTGAAGAGTCACACTAGTCTTACTCTAGTGCAACTCTTGTATACTTAGACATTTTTTAACAACTTTAACACATACTCATTTTTAAGCATACATCCATGAACATGAGAATCTAAGAGAACAACAACAAAACATATAAGAGGAACATAGATATAGTGCACAAGAAACAAAAATTGTGCCTAACTCCTGACTAAGTATTTGTTATTGAGAAATAGTTACAACATGAGAACTTCATGCTCGATTTACAACTGGGCGGAGTCAAATGACTTTCCTCACCTAACCAAGTCACTCATACACAGATTCATCACCAAGACTCTCTGTCGTAGCCGTCTCTAAAACCACCTATGGTGCACCTTAGACATGCCCTCAACTGAAGACTTGTTGTCTCTTGATTTTCGTAGACTTCATAGATTTCTATTTTTCCTCCCACATGCCTCCATTATACCTACGTTTCCAGACTTCCCCAAAATCGACCCAAAAAAATCTCTCCCAAATCTATCCATCGAATCCTCCTCAAGGTGACACAAGTATTTCGAAGTGGAGTGACTTGGATCTTTGAGGGAGCTCGCCCTCTTTGTTTTCCTTAGAACCGCAGAGCTCTTCTTACTCTCCTTGTCTTGAAATATGCCCTTCTTGGTTGTGCACCCTTGTTCTCTTATAGGGACTCGAAAGGTCACCATCGCAAACCGTCACGTCCTTTAGGGGTGTCGTTCCCCTTCGTGTACCTGTTTCCAAACGAATTGTTATGCCCCTGCATGGACCTGATCTCCCAAATAAATCATTATGCCTTTTCATGGGCCCGATATCCGAAACAAACCCATGCACTTGTCAATTGTCATCACTCTTAGGAATGGCGTGACCAACCTTGGTGCACCCCTCATGCCAACATGCCCCAATCTCTTTGTCGCTTCATACTTGAGCAAGCCCCTTGGTGTGTTTGCATGCCCAAGGAATCCACTTGTTCGACTTGGGTACTAGAGAAACCCAAAGTTTCGTCTCCTTGAGGACTTGGGCGAAGGTCTCCATGCCCATCTAGCTGAAGACCTTATAATTTACATGATAAATTATATTAAATTTCATTTTTTGAAATAAAATATAATTTGAAACTCAACACAAACTAAAAATTAATTAAAACAATTGGAAACATGAGTACAACTTGATTTGGTCTAATGGTTAAGAACACGTGTTTCCTCTTAAGAGGTCACACCTTCAAATCCAAAGATGATAGGGTATGTACACATCCATAACCTTAAAATTAAATTATTATTATTATTATTATTAGTCAAAATAAATTCAAATAAAATATTAATATAAAATAATAATGTCTAATACCATTTAAATTATAGTTAAATGTTTATTATTATCTTTAATATTTTTTTAATGTATTTTATTTTCATCTTAAATAAAATATAACTTTTTCCTAAGAGGAAAATTACAATTTTACATTTTTAATTGTCATAGTCTAAATGTGCTACATTTTTTCCTTTTTCTGGCCATATTTTTCGGGGATATTTGCTCAAAATCCGACAAGATATTGTTGGATTTGCAGATTTGAGTGGTTAAATCTGTATAATTTGAGTGCTCCAGGGATTTTTCAGTATGCTGAATCCATTTCTACATTCATAAATACAATTTAAACAACAAAAATTATGATTTCGTGTGGATTTATGTTATAACACCTTTTTAATTACATCCAAAATATCATTTACTAGATTTTTGACTTCCTCTGAAAACTATAAAATTTCCAAATCATTTGTAATGGATTCAAAATATGTTTTAAAACAAGCTTTTATCCATAATCTATAAAGCAAACAAATAGAGTAGTAAACTTTTAGAGCGTGGGTCGTTGAACAAGAGAACCATCCTTCTTTTCTTATGAATTCTTATTTTGAAAAGGAGTTCACCTTAGCATTGAGTTCTTTGTAGATATGAGTAAAGGAAGGTGAACTAAAAGAAAATTAATATCTTTTCACTACATTAAAAATAGGTTTAAAACCAAAATTTTCCATAATTCATTTTTCATTCAACAATAATTTCTCTAAAAACTTGAATTTTTAAAGCACATATTTATGCAACAAGATTAAGAAGAAGTTTTAGAAAAAAACTTTCAACCCAATTATTTGACCCCACCTCTAAGCCAACCATATGAAGTGAGAGTCATCAAAGAAATAATATTGTTGGATCCAAAGCATGGAAGGGTACCTTAATTAGCACCATCAAAATACTCCCAAGCTCCAAAATTTTAGTTTTTTCAAAATTGCATTTTGTTATAATAAAAAAATAAAGACGAAAATGCTAACAAAGTAAATTATACTTAATAAGATGGTATTGCATTTTAAGAGGATTGGTAACCTCACTATATTGAAATGAAATAAATATTTAATAAATACAAAGTTGAAATTAATTATTTATTATAATTACTAATTTAAAAAATTAAATACTTCCGGTCTCCTCTTCTTAGGAATGCTTCCTGACTTTCCAAAATGAGCCCTCGGTGTATGGATAAATATATCTCATTAAAAATATTGAAGCCCTGGGTCTTTCGGTGCTTCCCTCCCTCAGTGACTGCACCCTCACCTAGGCGGAAACCCCTTGGCTTAGTTGGGATCCTCAAGAAAGATCCATTGTTAGTGTTCTTGCTCAATTTACTTAGGATATCGGGGCTAGTAAGGTTGTCTTCTTGGACCCTTCATATTTTCTAGAAACCACTTTGATTTCTTCTCCCTGGCAGGATAGTGGTGAAACATCATAGGGGGAAACACATCCACTCGATAAAATTAGAGAGAATAGATCTATCCCTTCGATAGTTGGCTCCCTAGGAGTAGAGGCTAAGCAACAAGTCACATAATGAAAGAAAAATAAGTGCATAAAATCAACAGGGTAAGCAGTAAAATTGGTCTTGGGGCATGACATTATGATTCCCTAGGTCCTGGATATGGAAAAAAAGATAGTGGTAGACAGAGCGAGTGGCCAACATTTTGGAATAAAAACCCTAAAGGAGTGGGTTAATCAGTCCTGTTTAGAATCCATAGCCTATCTTCCCACAATGCAAACCCTCGATAAAGTCTGGTTTCTACTAGATTTAGTAAAATCCGAGGACGTTAAATGGGTTCTAAAAAGTCCCTGGTGCATAGAATCTTCCTCAATTCTTCTTAAAAAATGGACCCCTTTTTTCGATGCCAGCAAAGAAAGAATGGATGTGCTTCTAATTTGGGTTCATTTTCCAGGACTACCAGTTTAGTTTTGGACTAAAGAGAGATTTCATGACTTAGGAAATGCTTTGGGGACTTTCATGGATGCCGCCATGTCTTTTATTAATATAGGTAAACTATCAGTAGCATGAATTCTAGTCTCTTTGAACATCAGAGCGAGTTTGGAAGAAGAATTGGAGATGATATGGGAGGACAATAATTTCTTTCAAAAGATGGATTATGAGGGCACTCCCTTTCAATGTCGACATCATCACAAGCACAACCATATAGTTAGTGTTTGCAAGATTTATTTTCATGGACAGAGAGGATCTCCCAACATTTCAATTCAGAAGAAGAGGGTGGCATCTTAGGCAGAGGTGGACTCTATTTCCCCTTCAAGAAAGAAAGGTAGAGTGGGGAATTCAAAAGGGATATCCATGGAGATGGAGAAATGCGTGGGTAGTAAAGATCATGAAGATGTTTATGTTTCTTTCTCTGGGTCAGTATTGAGCTATGATCAATCCTAATCAAATCAATATGTTGCGGTGACTCAAGCCTTTAGGGAGGGCATCTATACACATATGGGTATGTTATCTCCTCCTCCCCATTTTTTGTTATAGTCTATATATCTTTTGGGTAGAGATTGGTTGGGGTCTATAAAAAACCTCCCCTTTTCCTTTGGGAGTTTTGTTTCAACTTCCTTTACCTAGGTTATACCTCCTATTTCCTCATGCTCCCTAGCCCTTGAAAAGTCTACTCTCCCCACAAATTTTGTGATTACCGAACCTGAGTCCTCCAAGGATTTGGAGGAAGAAGCGATAGATTACTAGTTAAGGAATAGACCCATCTTAGTCTTAGGATAATTGAGTAGGAAATTGGAGGTATTAGGGTTGAACCCACTGACCACCTCAGGAGGAAAATTATAGGGAAGAAAATATCATCTAGCAAAAGCATAAAACAAAGAAGTTATTGGTATGGAAACTGGAAAACAATTATCCATATTTGGGGCACTTAGATATAAGCATGCCCCGGATGGGGTTTTGAAATGAAACGCCTCTCCATCAATTGTCAAGGTGTGGCGATCCCCTTAAAAAAATTGGCCTTCTAGAGGTTGGTGGAGTTAAACCAACCTCATGACCTCATACTTCTTCAGGAGACCATAGGGGAAGAAGCTTCAGTCATCCCCTTTCTCGAGGCTCTTCTCAAACAATGTAAGTTCATAGGTGCAGATCTAAGGGGATTCTTGGGGGGACTAGCCATAGGTTGAAATACTAGGACTGTAAATATTCAAAACTCTTAGGGCTTTGATTCAGGCTTGGGAGTAAGCATTAATTTGTTAGAATACATGGGGATGATGTTTACAGTTTTAAACGTCCATGGACCTTACTAAGAGTATGTCTCCTTCTGGGAAGGCCTTCTAAATAAGTCATTTTTGAATTATGAAAACCTCATATTGGGAGGCAACCTAAATTTCTCTATGGGTACGGTGAAAATTTGGGGTCCCATGGCCTGCTCCGATCCCCTATCAGATTTCTTCAGGCACATCCTAGGATAAAAGGGATTGATTGATGTTGCACCAATAAAACTCAACCCTACCTAGAGAAATAAGCGAGTTGGGGAGGATCGAATTGCAAAGAGAATAAACCATTTTTTGGTTTAAGATAATTTGTTGGAGGCTTCGTTACATATAAGACAATGGGTAGGAAGAGTGGGTGATTCTGACCATTTTCTGACTTTTTTGGAAGTTGTTGGATGGACAAAAAAATCAACCAACCCTTTTAAATTCAATTCGAATTGGTTAAAGGAGAATTGTTTTATATCCTTGTTCAAAGAAATTTGGATCCCTCTTGATCAACACACAAAAATTCAGGCCGCAGTACATTTTGCAACAAATCTAAAAAGATTAAAAAAGGCAATGGTGGAATGGGCATACAGGAAAAGGAAAAAGGAGGAATAGAAGCTAAGTGATACTGAATCTTCCCTCCAGACTATATATGATGGAAGGTGGGGGTTATGAAACTCCAAAATCAAATTAAGGAGGCCATTATATCCTTGGAAAATAAATGAAGGCATCTATTGGAAGAAAAAAAAAAGTCCGACGACTAAAAAGCAGGGCATTGTGGTTATAGAGTGGGGACGAGAAAACAATTTTTTTCCAGGCCTATGCAAAAGGAAGGAAGATGACGAATACTATCTAGAGTCTCAATGATCCATTAGGAATATCCATATCCTCTTTTGAAGGTATAGCTCAGTTGGGAAAAAGTCACTTTCAAAACCTCTTTAAGGAGGATGAGCGGACTTCAATTGCAGACTTAGTGCGAATGCCCCTCTTCTTTCCAAGATTTGTTGATGAAGAGGATAATAGATTACTCATGGTAGAGGTCTTTGAAGAAGAGCTTAAATATGTCCTTCATAGTTTTCAGACGAACAAAAGCACTGGGCCAAATGGATGGACTATTGATTTTTTCTTAGGTCTCTATGAGATTATTGGCACGAATATTCGGAAAGCCGTGGAGAAATCTTGCAAAAATGGTCATATGCATGCTCCCTACTACCCACCAAGTTGCAATAGGATGGAATTGTAGTTGAGATGCCAAAGATTGAACAATTTTTTTTTCAAAATTCGGAGTTTAGAAGTCCATCCGACCATTATGGCCCCTTTTCTCTTTCTTCTCTTTACCACATTTCCATTCCCCCTTGGGGCATTGTAATAAGATGAACCTAGAATGATGAATTTTTAAAAGGCTTAGCCTCCTAAGACTTGTTCATGAGTATATTACTCTAGAGTGTTTTTTTAACTTATTTATTATTCCTTGCTTGAATTAGTTTTTAAGCGAGTTATAATTTTTTATTTTTTTCACTCAATTCTTCCAAAGTTGGAGTATGTACTGATGGTTAGGCCTTAGCTTGGAACATATAATTCTAGTGTCTAATGTATATTACCATGTTATTCATAATTTTTGATTCATATGAAAATTTCACTCAGTCCCCCATAGGATTCTTTAATGCTTTCAGTCAATACAAACTTTTTCGCAAAAAACGAGAATTTTTAATTGTAAATAAGTCATAAGTTAGGAAAATGGTACTAGGAGGAATTATATTCCTTGGGGTATTTGTGTTCACATACATAATACCCAATTTACCTAAGTAACACATTTTTAAGGTTAAATAGTGATTATTTATTCCGTTAAAACCACTTTCTCTCAAAAAAGTCAATAAAAAAGGAAAAAAAAAATAAAAAAATCAGCAAGCCTTTATTTGAGGAAACATGTCAGGGACATGTTTCTCTCATGTCTTGAGTCTAAGAGAGAGGTGGCGAGTTATTTATGGAGGAAGGTGAGTTGGATGATGAGATTTCCTTTGGGAGGAGATCCCAATGTTGGGACTCACCCTTCCCTTCATACATGGTGCAATCTTGAGGAGGGGCGTTAATCCCGAGATGAATGACTCACCCTCTCCTCTCAACTTGTCACACACTTTTACCTTGGGATCTTCACCCAAAATACTATTTAAGAAAATCATCTCCTCCATTGTTTGGTTAATGGGAGTTTGTCTTGGCTTGTTTTTGTACTATTGATGTAATACTTTCTTGATTTGGAATAAATAAGATTTTGGAGGTCATATTGGTGGCTTGGATAGTGTGTGGATGCAAATGCTTATGAGGTGAAATTGTTTCATTATTCTTGTTATGTAATTGTGTTAAAGTTGGCCTATTCAGGATTATTCTTACTCATTAGGATAATATTTCTAAGCTAGTTTTCATTATTAATCTTGTTGTTTATCTATGTTAAGAGATTTAAATGTGCATTATTTGTTTTGCTTAACCAATATTGCCATTGAGTTTCTTTTGTAGATGACACCATTATCTAACCAATTTCTTGCAAGTGTTGTGAATATTTGGAATCTCACTTTGTAGGATTGGATGATCCAGTTTGCTTCTACCTCTCCTCTAAGATCTCAAAGAAAATCCCTCCTCATTTCACCAAGGAGACCCCATTTCCCAAGAAGTTCCAAGCTCAAGCCTACACTTTCTCTCTTTCACAAAAGGTCTCATTCTATTTGGTTACTTTACTTGCATGCATTAGTTAGATCTAAATTCAAATTGAAAGATTATATTTAGTTTAATACTTATGCATGCATTCTATCTAGATCTAGATTCAAGTTTCAATTCTTCATCTAGAAGCTAAATTTAGAGTAAAAATTTCACTTTTTTGCAAGTATTTTTATATGTATTTTTCAAGGTTAAAAAGTGATTATTTTAAAAGTTATTTCATTGTAAGATCAAACAGATTAAGTTCTCATTTATTTTCTCTTTCAAACTGAAAAAAAAAGTCACTAAAAGAGCTCACCATTTGGCTTATTTTAGTGTTGTAATATACTAGTCAAATTCACTTTTTTACTTAGAAAATGTTCTGTAAGTTTTGGGATTTAAATTTTTATGATCCAAAGACACTTTGTCAGTGTTCTTTGGGGATTTTTGATCTTGTTTACTTGATTTTTTTTTTTAGCAGTTGGTGAACAAACAAGGGGAGACACTGTTGGCTTTTGGCATAATCAAAGCATCCGAGACCCTCAGGAGCACCCCATTCTTCAATAAAGATTTCTAAAACATTGTAAAGACTCTTGATCCACCTAATGAATGATCATAAGTCACTGCAAAAAAAAATCATTGTAATTCCATAATAAAATAAGTGGGCCACCTAGTCCCCACTCTTCAACCCCCTAGGGGGGGGATGATGTCTTTGTGTGATTGCTCATTTTGGTTCTTTTTTTATTATGGTTACAAATCTCACCTAAAGGGAAAGCTAAAATTAAATATAAAATTTATCACAAGCACCACAAAACATTAGAGTAGGTTTCCTTTTTTGTGACTAGCGGAATCAACAACTAGTTGGGCACGTACTTGTGTGACACATGGTCGTATTATCCAACTTCTACCATTATAACTTCCATGTGTGTCCACGATGCCCCATACGGGGCACATAAGGTAAACCGAGGTTTCGAACTAGTGACTTCACATAACATAGTATCTTAACAATACATTGCATCACCGACTTCCCTACACCTTGGGGGCAGAGTAGGTTTCGGTTTGTTAGATTATTGTAGTTAGATTTCAGTTTCACATAGTAGATTTCAATTTCAGTATTTCTTTGTCCCCTCCACTGCAAGCTTTTGCTTGATCATTGGTGTGGTGTACATCAAAATAGGGGCTGGTCAGTGCAGAGAAGTATTAATAGGGAAATATTTAAGTTGTTATTGCTTAACTGGAAACACAAGGAGTTTGTGTGTGAAGTCAGATGGACCCTCTCAGGACATAATCCTCCCCGTGTTGGACATCCATCATTCTCCTGAATTTTTTTATGAAGTCAGAGGGATACTCTCCTTGTTGGACCTCTGACAAGTTCAACATCCAATTTGAGGGATAGCCTCTTAGAGGCCAAATCTAGATTAGATTTAATTTCTTGTACCACTTTGCACATATCTCACATAGTGACTTGCACCCACAAAAGTCACTCCACCTAACCACCTCTAAATAAAAATTTACAAGAACACTTACACTGCGATCTTCATTTCTTGCAATATTTGGCACTGGTCTCAGTACATTTGATTTTAAAGCCTTTAATTCAAGCATTTACAAAGTCAAGCATTTCTTTTATCTTGAAGTACTTTATTTCTTATTGTTATTTAATTGCAAGCAACAATATCTATTTTCATTATCTTTCAATGCAAGTATCTTTTGTGTTTTGAATATCTCCTTCATAAGAAATCATAGTGAATGAATGATATATGCTGTTAGTGTAGATTGATCTATTGATATATTGTTCTTGTCTTTAAACTCCTAGAATATTAATTATGCTTAGATTTAGTTTGAGCCTTATATTATTTTTATTAAGGACTACCCCCTTTGGCTTCTCTAGGATTTGGCCTAGACAGAGGAGTCGATGATCAGGTGGCAACACCTTGACTCGAGACTTTCCCCCAAGGACACACCTAGTGGATTGAATATTTCGTCCATGTCACATGAGGTGTGTATATAGGAGGAAACATTTTGGCTCCATTACCAGGGATAAATATTAATTTTCTAGGAATTCAACTTTGTTGTTTCCCTTTTCATTTTTTCTTTGTCTTTTATGCTTGTTGTTTATCATAAATAGACTCGATCATTTGGCGATTACACTTAATTCAAATTTGACAAATTATTCTACAAGAAGGAACTCACAAGGCTTGGTTGACTTCATCACAAAAAATGAAAAGGTTTATAGGAGGAGGTTGAGCAAACTTGCTTCTCGTAGAATGTTTGATCATCTCATATTTGAGTCCATTTATGATATACACTTTATTTTTAGTAATTATAGTTTAGACTCTAATTTTTGGCAAGTAGAAATGGATGATTATTTTAGTCCACTTGATTTTTCTGCAATGAATGGTTATCCACATGATTTTCTTGAAAAGGCTACTGAAAATGTTCCCTCATTTCAGGGAAATAATGAAATAAGTGCTAAAGATCACATCAAAGCCTTTTCTTTATGCATTAATAAATGGTGTAGTGGTGCAACACATAATCATGAATATGTTAAAATGAAACTTTTTGTCTTATATTTTGAGGAAGATGCTTATGACTGGTTTCCTAGCTTAGAGGACAACAAATATGCCACCATCAAAGATTTAATTGAAGTATTCACAAAGAGATGGGGTGATAAAAAAGAGCATCGTCACTTGTTGGTTGTACTTCATAGTATAAGAAAGAATGAGAATGAAACAAAGGAGGAATTTAATAATAAGTTTAATGATTTGGTTTCAAGCCTTCACACAGATATTAAGCCTTCAATCACTTCCATTCTCATCTATTATATTGAAGCCTTCAATGGTGAAATGAGATATGAACTCAGAGATAAGGAGCCAACAACTCTAAAGATTTCCCAAGAAATGGCCATTAAGATTGATAGGAACATGCAATCTTCTAGAAAGTCCAAACTTCCCCTACTTTCACAAGGGGAAATACTTCCAAACAATAAGAGAATAAAGATAAATTAGTAGAAATAGAAACAAGACTTATTCTTCAGACACTTTTAAAGAGTTGGCACAAATGAAATAAATTATGAAGGCCATGGAAGCCAACCATGCAGCCCAATTAAATGCTCCGCAGACTAGATTAATTTCCATGGAAAGAGACCAAACCAACAGGTTCCAAACTAGGAAAAATAATTAAATATCGAAAAAGAAAGGTCCTTCCCAAGATCAGAGACCACTAAATCAGTTGGAAGCAACAAATATGGTTCAAGAAGAGGCTCCTCCTTTTTGTAGGGCTTGCGGAGAATTTCATGAGGAATCCACTTGCTCTGTATTTTTTCAGATCAATGAGCAAGGGTTTATTGGAAAAAATAACTATGTTGGATATTCAGGAAACCTAAAATTTATAGGAAAAAATTACACTGTCACAAAAGATAAATGGAAACAAAATAAGGAATCAAGTAAGAAGAAACAAGATTTAAAGATTGATAATGTGACTAGGTTGTATGGTGAGAATCCTACTCCAAAAAAAATATTAGAGATGACAATAGATAAAGGAGTAACCTACCAGATGAAAGAGAATGATAATTCAAGTACATCACATCAAAATATTCCTAAAGTATTTACTCCTTGAACTGAAGATTTAAATCTTTACTTGGGAAATTGGATATCAAACACTAAGGTTTTGGTTCTAGTAGTGGATCTCATTAAGATACCTTCACAAAAGGATAAGTTGTTAAAGGTTATAGAAGGTCCTAATGAGAGGAGTCTTGGGAAGTACAAGTCTAAAGAGAATCATGCAGATGTCCCTTTTATCTTGCACAATATGGATTGGACAAAGGAAGATAATCCACCTTTCTTTTTTTATTTAATTATTAATAATCTTCTTTTGAAAATTTGTATGTATGATTTGTTATCCACATTTTGTGGGATAAATAAGGAGATCATGCCCTGATGCCCTGATGCCCTGAGGTTGTATATATGGAGTGCCGAGAGAATACATGACCAACAATGTCCACTTGAACAGATGGATACCCTTATAACCACCACAGAGGTCAGGATTTTTAGGATGGCATCCACCACACCAACTGGCTTCCGAAAGGCACTGGGACTTGTTCCATGAGGTACAAGTCAAGTATTATGGTGAGTGTAATTTCAATACTTGAGTCATTTTGAGTATGTTGTATCTTAGACTGCTTTATATTCCATGACATATGCTTGGACATTATGCCTTTTGCCCCATTTCACCTTGGTGGTTGACATTGTGCCCTAGTAAGTGGTCTTCATGGGGAATGGGTTTTATACTAGGAACTCCCTTGAAGATCCATCATACCGTTCCCAACCATACTTTCCACTTTCCATCACTTAAACCCCACCATTTCCTTGTCTCTTGGGATTTTAGGGTGTATTGAACCAAGAAGGGGTTGTCCCTCATTACATGGGAAGAAGGGGCTAAAGGCCCAGAGGGATTTTTGTTGGATAAAAAGATAAAATCCTATATGTAGGCCTTCCATATTATTCACCCAGGGATCCCCCGAGAAAGCAATGAAACAATTTTCTGTAGGAAAATGGGGACCTACATGAATAAATGATAGTGAATGCTTAAGGGGTCAGTTGGAGGATAGGAGGTCTCATAATGAGCCAGTCTATCATGATCGTGGGTATCTAGTAGTTTGAAATTACCATCATCTAGTCACCAAGCCAGGGTAGTGGCTCTTCCTTGCACAACTGAGAGAAAGGGAGTCTCATCACGAGGCAACCTTCTCATTTCCATGAGGTATTTGTGAGTGACACCGTCATTATCTGGAAACCATGCCAGGACAGTGGCCTTCAACTCATTCCCTAAAATATTAAAGAAACAAAGAATGGAAAGAGGATGGGCTTGGAAAAAGTGCATTGCAATTGAAGGTGCCACACACCCTCTACAAAGGTACCCATGAATGAGACACTACAACCCCTTGTACGTCATGAAACCCATACCCAATGAGTCTTGATCCATAACCACTTCATCTAATTCACATGGATTAGAAAGAGGTCACTTGGGAAACACTCCTTGACCTAGGGAAAGATCTACCTAATAGGACACCTCATCAACCCTCCCATACCCAAGCTTGAAAAGTTGCAAAATGTCATTGAGCACTTACTTGTTAGATCGATTAATATTTGATGCACATGCTTATGTGGATAATTTATTGATTTGATTCGCTCACCATGATATTATGACTTGAGATATTTGGAGGGCATGCTTATTTGTCTTTGCAGGACCTAGTTGGTGGACAATTTTGGAAGAAAAAGCCTAGCTTGGGCTTCCTTGGGGTTTCAAACCCACAGGTTGGACTCTAAGGGCCCGCATTTCAGATGATAGAGACATGATTTTGTAGGCCTAGAAGACAACATAGAAGACATGACCTATCCCTCACATGCCAAACATTTTTCCTAGGAGAGGCAAAACGTCATTTTTGGAGGCTTGACGTCACCTAGAGGGGCTAGGGTTTGGTGGTGAAGACATGGCTCATTGACACATCGACGTTTTGAGGAGAAGAAGACTTTGACCATGAGGAGATGGCTTAGATGGGTGACATGTGGCCTTTGGAGGCTTAATTATGCATCTCCAACTCCAACAACTTTCTCCTAGTGTCAAAACGTCCCTTAAAGGGAGGACATCATCTTACTTTAAGGTTTCATTTGTGCAAAAAGTAAATTTTAGAGTGAATTCTTTAATATTATTTTGTAAAGGGGAAAGATTAGTGTTGTTGACCCCTTTTCTTGTGGTTTACCCTAAATTATGTTGACAAACTATGTGATAGACATTTTGTATAAATAGAGATCATAAGATCTTATTTTGGAACACATCTCTCCCATTCAGAGAGGCCTTGGACTAGGTATGCGCTAGCCTTGGTGGAGGTATGCGCTAGCCTTGGAAGGATTTTCTTTTGCTATTGTGGTGGTTTATCTTAGCATCTTTTCCTTGAATTGGTAAGAAAATCTGTTTTGTGCTATGTTTCAAGTCAATGCTATTTTGCTAGATCTAGGTGGTAAGTATAAGGACATACACCCCCACCTTAATATCCATCATTTTTTTTCTTAAGTATGGTTTATTTAGAAAGGGTTTACTAAGAGAAGTATAAGTTCATACACCATCTTAGCATAAACCCTAGCTAGGGACACTTGCCTTGGTAAGTAAGAGGATTTACATCCCCAAGGAAGATAGTGCCTCTAGCTTATTTTTTTCTTGACTCCATTAACACAACCATTAAAGGAACTATTCATCACTTGTTGCATTGGAGAAATAAATTGTTGCCTTGGTAAACGTGAAAAGTCAAGGTCTTCAAGAACTCTCACTTGGATTTTGTTCTTTGAGCCCTAGGCTCTCTTGCCTCATTTAGGCATCCCCCCTCTCTTACTAAACCTTGATACTGTTAAAAAACTAACCATACATACATAAGGCTGCATAAACCCTAACTATTCTAACCCTAATATCTCACAATCTAATCCTAGATTTAAGCTAAAACTCTGCCCTCATATTCTACTTGCTACAACACACTTTTTGATTAACTTTTGGGAAAGTTTCATTGGGTAATTTTTCTGTTGTAATGAATTATATGTTACAACCATAAGGCTGATAAATTATCTGCAGAAATGTTTTATAACAATCATTTTTTACTACTCAGGTTTCATGCTATTTTGTGCAAGCTATATTAGTCATTGTTGGTTCACCTATTGCATATTTAAATGAACTTGTAGAAGCTTTAATTGCAGGCTATGTTATCATTATATTGTTTATAATTAATATTGTTTGATCGTTGTAAATTATGGACAAGAATCTTAACTTGCTTGTCCACCTAACATACTATATGCAAGTGTGGATTTTCTTGTGTCTCGGGCAGGTACAAACACTTTTGCAGGTACCCAAAGACTTGGAAAATTTAAACCACCCAGAGACGAGTCATCAAAGCCTTTTTTCTCTTTCATCACTGACCTTTAGGGGGATATGTCTCTTCCTTCCCTTCCATCCACTTCAATCCCCCCAGGGTCACCGGGATCGCCTCCCTAGAGTGACCTAGTCACCCTTGAAGCGCGAGACCTATATCGAGGTGACATTGGGTATATTGTCCCTTAGTTTTCGCCACTTGGTGGTTGGGTTGAGATTTTACCAACCTACAACTTGTGTGATAACATGATTCTGGGGCTTCATGAAATGTCATCACCAAGAATGTCATGAAGATTTTGAATCTAAAAATCAAAAGACCATATCATAATGTATGTGCCATGGATTCTAGAGAGATTGATGTGCACAGAATAATTGTTGGTCTTCAAGTTAAATTGGCATCTTATCCTAGTATCACATTTCCCATGGACATACTTTTTATTGATGTGCCTAATGCATGGGGAATGCTCTTATCTAGGAAATGGGCTGCTACTTTGGGAGTTACTATTCAGATGGATTTATTGTATGCTACTATCCATTTTTTTGAGAATTCATTTTTCAAGTTGCATAGAGAGAAGGAAATGAAATTACATGTTGAAGATCCTAAAGAACCCATGAATGAATTTGTTCATCATGTGCATGACATGGGAAGTTACGAAAATACATCTAAATTCCTAGCACCCGTCGGAGAGAAATTTAAGGAAGAACTCCCAACTGTTTTTAATGTCTGGGATACCATGGATTCCTTTGATGGTATTTTTCTTGAATAAGATCCAAGTGAAAAGAGCATTCATGTAGAAAATTCAGAATTAAGAATTGGGTTGGATTTATCAGTTGGGTCAACATTGTCAGCATCAATATGTCATCCATCATATGAGTCAATTAGATGTCAGGATGAGTTGGAAATAATTTTTGGGACATCCATTCTAGATGTCTTAGATCTTGGGAAAATTTGTGTTGGTAAAGAGGATATCTTCAACAGACAGGGAAAACATAAAAAATAAAAAAATAAAAGATGAAATGGAATTAAACCGSTGAAGGATTCTAAGGATGATGAGGAAGTTAATGATGAAGATAATAGTCAGCATGCCATACCTATGGATGAATACGCCAAGCCTTTCAMGGAATAATTAAAATTGATAAACTTTAAGTCTTTTCACTTGGCACAAAGGAAAMTTYATCATAAAGTATTCAAGGAAACTTTAATCAAATGGTTGAGAACTAGGAAAAAGGGTTTACATTAGAATATCAAAAAGCAGGGTAAAATGYAGAAGTCTTCTAACAATTCATCTCATCYAGTTGAACAACAAAAGGTTAAATATTCCAATGAAAGGGCTCCACCTTGAATTGGTATTCAATGTAATCATCTGATGCCCATGGGGGCATCCTTTGTAACATAACTCTCTAACCCTTCTCCTTTGTATATTACTTTCATGTCTTTATTTCTTCCTTGTATATTATTTCACTTTCTTCTCTTGCACTTTCCTTGTATATATATGTATATTATTATTGCAACTTATGTTTTAAATTGATGGTTTATATATACATGTGTGACTGATGTTATTTTGGTGAGACATTTGTGATGTAGGCTACAAATTCTGGATTCTCGCATGCTCTCATTTCTTAAAATATCAAGCACATGTTCCCATATGGAGCCAATGCTACCCACCAAGTTGCACTAGGATGGACTTGCAGTTGAGCCACCAAATATTGAACAAACACTTGTTCAAAATTCARAGTTCAGAAKTCCATCCAGTCATTATGGCCCCTTTCCTCTTTCTTCTCTTTACCACATTTCCATTCCCCCTTGGGGCATTGTAATAAGATGAACCTAGCATGATGAATTTGTAAAAGGATTATATTCCTAATACTTAGTCTTGAGTACATTAATCAAGAGTGTTTTTTTAACTTATTTATTATTCCTTGCTTGAATTAATTTTTAAGCGAGTTATAATTTTTGAGTTTTTTCACTCAATTCCTCCAAAGCTGGAGTATGTACTAATGGTTAGACCTTAGGTTAGAACATATAAGTCTAGTTTTTAATGTATATTACCAAGGTATTCATAATTGTTGAGTCATATGGAAATTGCACTAAGCCTCCCCTAGTATTTTTTAATGTTTTCAGTCAATAAAAAAATTCCCGCAAAAAACGAGAATTTTTAATTGTAAATAAGTCATAAGTTAGGAAAGTGGTACTAGGAGGAATTATATTCCTTGGGGATATTATTTTTCACATCCAAAATAACCACTGTACCCTTGTTAAAAAGGGAAGAAATTATTCAGAGGAAGCTCAAAGGCATCCAGACAAGGGGAGTAGCCCCAAGGAGAGTTCAGGCAGGGGGAGCAGCCCCAAGGAGAGAACTAACCTTTGCCATTGATGTCAAAGGGGGAGAGATAGTCACATTGATGTGATTGAGATGACTATTGATGAAGATAAATTCCATGTCTACATGTTTCAATCAATGATTGGTGTTGACATCAATGTTGATATTGTCATCAATGCCAAAGGGGGAGATTGTTGCATTATGTTGTCATTGATGTCAAATGATTGATGTCAAAGAGTTGATTTGTTGTCATAGTATCATTGATGTATTGATTGATGTCCTATGTTTTCATATATGTAAATGATTTCAAAGATTTCAAGTGGTGTCATAGTGATGTATTGTCATGGATTGATGTATAGATGAGATGATGTAAAGGTTGGTCATTATTGTCTTGTCATGGTTGATAGGAATACCCAAATGGATAAACTCCAAAGTGGTCCCCTTATGGTGAAAGTCCTCACGGGAATACATTATTGGATTAAGTTCTCAAAGTAGTCCCCTTATGGTGAAAGCCCTCACAGGAAGACACTTTGTGAATTCCAAATGGTGAGGTATCCCAATAGTGTGGTTAGGGAACCCAAGTTTGATTAAGGAATAATGTAATGAATATCGATGAATTTGCAGGAGAAACTATTCCATATAGATAGTATATGTCATGTCGTTTTTGGTGATTTGTGGAATGTCACATAACTTCTCACGATTAGAGAGTTATGGCCATGTGAAGTTGGAGAAACCGCATGAGTTATCTAGAATCCTCTAGAAGGTCAAAGAAGTCAAATTATTCTAGAAGCTCCTAGTAGAAGTTGACCAGTCAAAGTGGCTAGTCATGGGTTAAGTGGTTGCAACAAGAAAATAATTAAAAATAAATTAGTTGCAACTAGAATTGGAAAGTTTACTATTTGTGAATATAGTGGTTAAGTGGACAAAGTGGCTAAGTGGAAAAAGTTTGGTAAGTGGACAAAGTGGTTAAGTGGATACTTCTAGAGGAAGCTACTTGGAGAGTATAAATAAGAGAGAAAGGGTATCCCATTAGTATCCATTGAGAATATTGAATATCTACAAGTGACTGAGGTAACCAAAAGAGATCTAAGGATAATTTCAGAGGGAAGGTGAAGTAAAGAAGGCCGAAATTCAAGGGAGGATAAATTCTTTTGATGATGCTTTCTAAGGTATGTTATTTATAGGTCATCTCACCATTTTCACAATAATTTTTTTCTAGAATGATTCAAACAACCAACTCTGGAAAATGCTGAGAAAACATATCAAAGTAACTATGATACAAATTTCATCTTTTGGGTCATTGTACGTTGGGAGTTAAACTTCGTGGAAAATAGGGTTTGTGGCTAGTCCTGAAACTAGTCTAAAACAAGTATTTCGGGTAAAAACGTCATCACTTATTCATAAAAGATCCAAATTCAGTAAGACCAAATGTATTGATTATTGTACAGTGTGTAGTATGTTTTTTACCATTTTTAGATCCATACAAAAAATATTCCATGCGAGGCATTCTATACAAGTTCGCTCTCTATAATAAGACAAAATTCAGCAAGGTATGTCATTTTTGGTATAACTCATTTTCTGGGAGGTTCCAAGCAGTGAAACCTGGAGGAATTGTAAAAAAGACACTGAAGAACATTGTGTACCATTTTCAAACCTTTATATATTACAGGTACAAAGTTATGATTTTTTCAAGTTAGGGTTGTTGACTAATCCAAAATTAGTCATGTGAGACTAAAGTAAAGTTTGATGAAAATGTTAGTTTCTTTTTGTTGAAGTTAAGGAAGGTTTGTAGGTCTATGATCACATACACCAGGTGTGTTACATAGTTACGCATTATATTTGGATGATGATATTGATGAGACAGGTTGAGGTGGCAGGTTGTGTATAGTTGATGCACTTGTATTGGTATAGACTGTTGGTATAGTTTGACACATTTCTTTCTATCTACAAACTG
>SNQJ01S0026566.1:243115-260323 GCA_010110895.2 Picea sitchensis
TGCGCTTATCAGAGATACTCGGCTACATGTGAACAACTGTGTAGCAAAAGAGGCTGCCTGTCGCCAATTTTCCGAAATTTTCCACTCATTCTATGATCCTGTCAGCGAGTACATGGAGTGGCATTTCCCCTATGCCTTGGAGCCACCCTATTTCATCTCAATTCTAGCCTGTAAGGAGGAGTTGAAGAGTGTAATCGTTCTGCTGTCATGGTTACACCATCTACTGATGATCATTGACAGAAGGAAAGAGCTTCCCTTCAGGAAGTTACTTGATTGGCTATGGTGGAAGTCTGCTTTCACCTAGCCCCATGTACAGTGTTTTATTAGTTTAGGATTGTATATAAATAATCTCCTTTGAGCATGTATCTTTATTTTGTTTCTTTTATTTTTCGGCCTATATTTTCAGCAGCAGGATGTTTTGAGCCTGACTCCATAGCCCAACAGCAAGGCACTGAAGCTGCAAAATGAGTCCTTAGAGCATCACAGGGACGAATCTATCCCCCATGGAGCCTAATGTTAGTAACATTTCTTGTCCTGGGCACAAGAGTATTCGGGTCTGCAAGTCGCATGAGAAGTGCCCGAGCGCAACGCGAAGAATCTCATTTCAGGCTTCCAAACAAATAGGCGGGCACGATTATATTGTTGACGGTCCAGATTTATCCAAGGGAGTAGATTGACAGTTGGCGGGAAATCGCGGCTAGCGGAGGCGCACTGAAATTAGCGCAAATAGATCGCGCCCATATTGTATGAATGGAAGAATAGCAGTCGTCCATCCAAAGGACGCATGGCGCGAGATCCAGTCGCATCGGCTTTTCGGCAGTTGCGAGTTCAAAGGGTGAAGGTTTTATGTCGTCGAACATTTCGAAACCCCGAACCCCGAAAGTGCCGAAAGCGTCGAAAGTCAGGCCCACGATATCACAGAGCATTCTCAGCCATCCTTCCAAAGGGGACACCTAGCGGCCCGATTGAGTTGTCTCGGCGTTTCGCTCATCGCGATTTCTAAATGCAGGGACTAGCTCCTTCCCATTCGCGAATGCTGAAAGCGCCTTGGGAATAGGCACATGGTCACAACCCGTGGTCACTTGGGGAGAGAAAGGAGTTGTGTAAAGAAGGCCAAAGGCGTTGAGTTCAGTTACAAGGGGGATCGTCGCGATCTCCAGGCGCCATCGGATCCGATCTCAATACTGTTTCTCACCTGGAGTAAATGACAGCAAGAGCTGGTGGTTGAAACCTCCTTTCATTCATTAAGTGTGGGAATGGAGAGTCTGACAAGTGGTCTTCTCGAAGAGGTCCTGTGTATTGATTTTTTCAAAAGAAACCATGCTGAAGTCCTCGACTAGACAAAGAAGTCTGCGCATGCTAGCCCAACACTTAATGGCTCAGCTACTTCCCTTGCAGGAGCCATGCACAGTTAAGGTGGCGTCTGACAGAGAATAGCCGTCCGATTTGGCCGAGGGGACATCAAGTCTTGGGTGCACGATCGGCCAGATTCTGCATGCGCAGACTGTCAGAAGACATGCAGACACAATGTTTTTAATGCAGCGTCTTATTTTTGCTGTTGTTGTTGTTTTTGAGTATATGTACACATTTTCGCCATTTTTGTAAAGAACGGGGTCAATGGTTGAGCTAGGCTCCCGATTGTAAAGTTTTGATGAAGCGCTGGTCGCTCTGGTTAATATAGAAGGAATTTGAGATTTCTTACTTTATGGATGTCAGCTTCCCTTCCATCGCTTTTTTACTGTGTTAGAACAACTCGGAATTGGAGGATCCAGTCGAGTTGTGGTTGTTATAGGATGATGTAGGTTGGATCATTGTAACAGTTACATTGTTTCTAATCGGTTCCTGTGATTTTCTCAACGCTGAACGACTTGGAATTGGAGGATCCAGTCAAGTCGCTCTTCAGCTCCTTGAAGCTCCAAACCAAGAGGATCTTGGCTTCTGAGTTTTTCATCCTCAAGCTTCCGACGACTTGTCGCCCGAGGCAGTCTTTCTCGCCCTTCTCACAAGTCTTCCCTCTGTCACCCTTTAATCCATTTACTGACAGAAGTTGGATCAAGACCTCCCTTGCTGTATACATACCAGGCCTGGTCTCCTGAGTCAAAGTTTTATCTTCTCGAGTCTTTACCCATTTGATCACCCCATTTATTAAATCGTGACATAAAAACTGATGGGCGTCGGGCTCTGCTCCTACTGCAATCCAGGCGTGACTTATGACGCTAACATAATCAATTCCCTTTCATATCCAACATATGGGATCAATTTGCCCAAATTATGAGGAAAACCAACATGAACCAAGACAACATATCCGTTATTATTGAGAGATAATGACCCTCAACTTTCAAAAACTCCATTTTGAACATAATTTGGTGACTTCTACTAGGTTTTTGGTTTGGAAACTTTGGAAGGAATGTAATAGAAGGATATTCCATTCTAAGCATTCCCCTGAATCACTCATCTGATCAAATATCAAAGAAAACATTAAAGAAACAATCAGATCTCAAAATTGGTCAATGGAGAACCTAGCTTGTGATCCCCATGAGAAACTCATCATCTCTTAATGGAAACCCAATATTAACAAGTTAATCACTTGCATCCCTTGTCGTCCACCCTCCTCCTCTATCCTTGCTTCATGGAAAATGCCTCCCTTAGGCTTCCTGAAGATGAACTTTGATGGTGCCTCAAAAGGGCACCCATGTTCAACGAGTTTTGGCATTGTTTTCAGAGATGAAAGGGGAAATATTTGCAACATCCTTGCAAGAAGTATAGGCCATGGCACCAATAACTCTTCTGATCTATAGGGTATTCTCAAAGGAATTTAAGAAGCCTCATGTCTAGGTTACTGCAAGCTCATAGTGAAAGGGGACTCATAGATCATCATTTCTACATTTTGAAGCTTTTGAATGGCTCTGATCCTACGGAGATATCACCTAGATAGAGACTATTAAGCCACATTGAAGTCCTTCAATCTCTTATGTTTTCCCACTTGGTTCTTATCCCTTCTCATGTCTCGCGAGAGGCAAATAAGATTGCATACAAATTGGAAAATGTGGGGGTAGACTTTCAAGAGTAGGATATTGCATTTGGGATCAACCACGAACCAACTCCTCCCCTACTCCCGAATGAGGTGTTAACTTCACATACATCATGAGTTGCCACCATATTTCTCGAGTAGCCACCTGGTATATTTTGTTTTTCCCAAGACCGATGGCTACAATGGATTTTATTTCCCTAGCAGTACATCCCATACAAGCCTACGATGCTCTGAGTACGATGATGAACCAAATCTTTGGCTCTGGTACTGCTCATTCGTTTAGGATTAATGCAATAGTTATGCATAGTGTTAATGCTCATGACAATGGGTTAGTATTCTTGTACAAATCCCCACACATGGTTTTTCATTCCATTGCATACTTTGTTGGTAGTGAGAAGCTCCATTTCTTCATTGTTGAGTGGCCCTCGATCCCTTATTTCTCTTGGAAATTGTTTCCTTTCATTCCGAGTCTGCCTCTTTCATGCAACATGCCTCGTGAGAGAGCCAGGTCGAAGCATGGTAGTGGCATTGTTCAAAGTGTTTATAATAAGCGCCACTACTCGTCACCCTCCTCTGGTATCTCTAATTTGGTACAACATTCCATGGAGTATCAAGAGGAGGAGGGGAATTCTTCTAGAGTTTGAATTGAAGATAAAATGTGGGGTTATGCAATTTTGGAGGAAGAGCTTCCTCAAATTAATGAGGAGGCTCCTAGCCAACCTCTCAGGGAAAATGCATAGAACAAAGATCCTAATTATGAGGAGCATAGAGGCAATAAAAATGACAACATTTTCTAGAAAAGTGAGAAAAGAATGGAAGAATGACTCACCCACTTTTCCAACGACCAGTTGTAGCTCATCTTTGACCTCCGCAGGGATATGGGAGAGAAAAAATATTGTCAGGAGTAGATGGAAATTAGAATTGGGGAACTCTATGACCAATTTTCCGATTTGCAGCACAGGACAATGCCTCATGGTAGTCATGCCCAGAGCGTAATTGTTCCCATGTGGTCGGCTACTCCCCAGCACCATGGAAGTGAGAATGCATCTAGAGAATGATGACCTCCCAGTTATGTTCCATGAATTTCCCTTATGGCTTAGTTTCTAGTTTCTTTTTGTTTCAATTGATAGACATTACACTATATTTTAACATTTCAAATTTTGACCATTCAAACAATATCTTTTTAAAACTTAAGTTTTGGTGCCGGAGATGATTTCTTTTGTTAGCAACTCCGACATCAAGACAATGGATATGTACTGGTTTGATTTTAGTTAAAAGTAGGTAACAAATTTCTAGCTTAATTTTTTTTTTTTTAAATTGAAATAAATATTTAATAAATAAAAAGTTAAAATAAATGATTTATTATAATTATCAATTTAACAAAATAAATATTGTATAAAAAATAACACATTATTTATTTTTTGAAAAAACAAAAAATATGTATACAAATCTTTAACTATAGAAATTTGTATATAGAAGAACATTTCCATACAAATATACAATAAGTAATATTTCAAAATTTACACATATATGTGATGAGTGGAACCTTCACTCAACACACAAAATAGAGTTTTGAACATATGACTTTACACAAGGGAGATCATAAGAATACACTTCATCATTAACTAACCTACACCTCGAAACATATTAAAAACAATTTAAATTACACTTAAATGTTTATTATTATTTTTATATTTAAATAAAAATATTAAATTGTAATTTTTTTTAAATATATATTTTATTTAACAAAACAAATAAAAATTATAAATTAAAACAAAAATTCACCATTAAACATCCACAAATATCATTTACTAGATTTTTGACTTCTTTTCAAAATGGTGCACCATGCAAAGTCATTAGTAATGCATTCAAAGTATGTTTTACAACAAGTTTTTATCCAAAATCCATAGAGCAAATCGAGTAGTAAACTTTTAGAGGGTGCTTTCTTGAAAATGGGAACCATCCTTCATTTCTTTTGGATCTTTATTTAGAAAATGAGTTAACATGAGCATTGGGTTTTTTATAAATATGACTAAACTTTAGAGGGTGCTTTCTTGAAAATGGGAACCATCCTTCATTTCTTTTGGGTCTTTATTTAGAAAATGAGTTAACATGAGCATCGCTTTTTTTTATAAATATGAGTAAAGGTGAACTAAAAAGCACTTAAAGATCTTTTCACTACATCAAAGTAGGTTCAAAATCAAAATTTTCCAATATACCGTTTTCATTTATCCAATTAATCATAACAATAAATACTTTTAAAGCTTTTAAAAAAAAAGTTTTAGAGAAAAACTTTCAACCTAATTATTTAACCTCACTCTTAAACCAAATTTAAATATAAAGAAGTGAGAGTCATTAGAAGATAATATCCCAGCTCCAGAGCATGGAAGGATACCTTAATTAACACCATCAAAATACTCCCAAACTCCAAATTTTTAAATCTTTGAAAATCACATTTTGTTAGAAGGAAAAAATAAAAATGAAAATGTTATCAAAGTTTACTTAATAAGCTTGAAGTATTAATATATTAAGAGGATTCATAACCTCAATATATTGAAATGGAATAAATATTTAATAAATACAAATTAATTATCTTTCCCTCTTCATGAATACTCGTACCAGTGTCATTATGGTGCCATGAATTGGTGGGCGTTTGACCCTTGTCCTCATAGTCAAAAGTGATGGGAGTGGTGACTGCGGTCGGTCATCAGCTTCATAGCCATAAAAAATAATACATTATTTATAGAAAAAATAAAATATAAATTTTAAAAATAATTGGAATAATAAAATTATTAAAAATATTTAAACATAATGAAATTTATATAAAAGAATATTTCTATATATATACGAGTAAAAAACTATTTTTTGAAGTTAAAATTAATTTAAATAATTTGTATACTTACATTAAATTTAAATGATGCTGATGCTTATGAATGTTCAATTGGTTTATTAGACATTAAGAGTGTAAGGGATTACTTATAATTCTTTAGAATTTTGTTTCTTTGCTTGAAAAGCATTAAGGGAACTTTCCAGGGATCACCATAGTTTTGTTGAGTTCAAAGGTTAGGAATGTTGGTAGTGTGACAAATATTTTGAAATTGAGATCTAGAGAAGGTGATTTGCATAGTCAACCTTCTTAGTGTCACAAAGGTGACACACTCTTTCATCCCATGACATTTTAGGAATTGACCAACTCCCAATTTCACTATAGAACTCGTGAAAAATTTGTTTCTTTTGAATTTTTTTTAATTATTTTTTAAAAAGAATTTACAATAACATTGAGTTCAATAAAAACTTAAAGATCTTTTCACCACATTTAAAAATAAAATTCAAAACTAAATTTTTTCATTATGTATTTTTTATTCATCCAATTAATCACAACAATAAATTTTAAAAAACTTTAAATTTTTGAAACACCTTTTTTCTACAACAAAATTAAAAAAAATATATAAAACAAAACTTTAACTCGATTATTTTACCTCATCCCTAAACCAACCATTGAGAAAAAAAAATGATGAAAGAAAAACTTTCAGCACAATTATTTGACCTCATTCCTAAACCAGCCTTAAATATGAGAGAGAGTCATAAAAATCATATTGCTAACTCAGAAGGGGATTGTTTTTAGCACCATCAAAGTACTCCCAAGTCTCACATTTTTAATTTTTTCAAAAATATATTTTTCAAAATTAAATATACTTAATAAGATAAGAAGTATTTACATCTTAAGAAAATTTATAAGTTTAATATATTAAAATAAAATAAATATTTAATAAATAGAAAGTTAAAATAAATTATTTATTATAAATATTATTTAAAAAAAATATTTAATAATAAAAATGATATGAAAAATAATATATTATTTATTATTTAAATTTTTTAAAATAAATATTTAATATAAATAAAGTTAAAAAAATTATTTATCCCAATTATCAATTTTAAATAATAAATATTTAATAATAAAATTATATAACAAATAATTAAAATAATAATAATAAAAATTATATAACAAATAATTAAAATAAATATTTAATAATAAAAATTATATAAAAAAATATTTTTTTAAAGGGTTAAAATAATATAATTATTAAAAATCTTTAACCATCATCATAATTTATTTATATAAAAGAAGATTTCCATGTACATATATAAATAAAAAACAATTCTTTGAAATTAAATTAAATTTAAATATTTTGTAAATTTTTTGAAATTAAATTAAGTTTAAATATTTTGTAATTATTTATTTATTTAAATAAAATATCTGAAAATCTAATTAATATTTCAAAATTTACACTTATATATGCGAAAATAATAATAATAATAATAATACTAATTATTATTATTATTAAAATACATAAAAAAAAAATTAATTATATAAATTTTAAAAAATATCCAACAAACATTCAAAAATATCGTTTACTAGATGTTTTTTACTTCCCCTGTCATACAAAATGCCTTGGTCATTTATAATGGATTCAAAATATGTTTTACAACAAGTTTTTATCCAAATTCCATAAAGCAAATAGAGTAGTGAATTTTATCCAAATTCCATTAAGCAAATAGAATAGTGAATTTTTAGAGTGTGCGATCTTGAACAAGAGAACCATTTTAGTTTCTTTTGGATCCTTTTAAAAAAAAAGTTCACATCAACATTGAGTTCTTTGAAATATGAGTAAAGGAAGGTGAACTAAAAGCAATTAAAAATATTTTTCCTACAAAAAGAGTTCTTTGTAATATAAGTAAAGGAAGGTAAACTAAAAGTAATTAAAAATATTTTTCCTACATAAAAAAAAAATAGCTTCAAAACCAAATTTATTTTTCATTTCTCTAATTAATTAGAATAATAAATTCTCTAAAAACTTGAACGCTTGAAGCACCTCTTTCTACAATTAGATTAATAAGAAGTTTTAGAGCAAAACTTTCAACCCAATTATTTGACCCCACCTCTAAGCCAATCTTAAATATGATGAAATGAGAGTCATCAAATCACGAGCTCCAAAGCATGGAAGAGTACCTTAATTAGCACCATCGATGTACTCCCAAGTCCCAAAATTTTCAATTAGTTGATGGTTAGGCTTTGGAAACATATTTACAACTTGAAAATATTAACTCAGATTGAGAAGTGCACTAGAAAGGAAGTATATAATTATCTTAAAAAATGTTTTTGGGTGAGTGCACAAAGTTGATGGATGATAAAGTGGAAATGTGGTGAGCATGGACACACTCATGCAACGTTCCTAGGAACACATGTGTGTTTCTAGGAACACATGCATGTTTCTAGGAATGCACACACGTTTTTGTTGTGATAGACTCGACAAATCCTAAAGCTCCACTCAAAATGATACATAGGCACATTCTTAGGAATGTGTGCACATTCCTAAGAGGAACACACACATGTTCCCGTTGGGCCCATAAAAAGGGCCCATGAGCATGATTTGTGGCCATTTTGACCACCACACCTCACATTTTAGGATTTATTGAGCAAAATGAATGGAGGCACTTTGATCACCTAGCATCCACAAGATCCTAATGCCATCTCGGAGGAAAGGCATGCATGTATTTGTGATTGTTTTCTTGTTCTTTTAATTTCTTAAACTATTTATTAGCATGTTTTTTGTAATTTTTTAATTTAATTAAAAAAACTAACCTAATTTATATGAACTCCTTTATTAAATTGTAGCATAATAGTTAAGATGAAACTTGGACACAATCAAAACTCCACACAACCACACAAAGGAACATAAAATCCCAATCCACCACAACCACCAAACATAAACACAAAAATTGATGAAGGGCTGACCTCTTTGAGATCAATTGTCTATAACTTTAGGAGTACAATAGAGCTTAGAGGATTGTCATTGGCCACTTCATTGGATGCCATTGTATCATCCATTGCTGCAAGTTCCTAAGGGAAATTAACCAGTATTTCTGTATACAAATCTAGGATGTTTGACTATTATAGGACTGACACCGATAACCAAGTCAGAGACATGAATATTATGAAATAAGAATTGATGTAACTATTTATTGATCCTATAACCAGGATACAACCACCAACCAACAAGAGACATATTTTTTTGGATTGGTGCATCCACCAACAATTTAAGGATAACTAGATGGATAGATGGTTCATGGTGTTCGACAAACCTGCTTGCAATGACAGGGAGATGCCTCTATACTTCCTGAGGAAATTATGGGAAGAGTGTATTTTAGGTCACCATGTCAAGTACTTTGAAATTGGTGAATTCCAGGGCGTGGGTCTTGTTGATATTATGGTAGATACGGGAGGTATTAACCTCCATGTGTAACCTTTGACTAGAATAGAATATTCTAGAAGAAAGAGAAACCCTAAACAAATGTGTAAAAACCCTAGAAGACAAGTTGACTCAGTAGAATAAATAATATCAATGTATTATCTTCTAGAAATAAAAGTCGACCGAGACAAGTGAGAACCACTATAAATAGGAGGTGCTCTAGCTCATTTGTACACACTCATTTACTCACTCTCTCGGTAAAGTATAGTGCAAGTTTGGAGCTGCAGTTGCAATAAAGGAAGTTTCATCTTTTGGGGTGATTCTTGGTCTCCCTCTCTAGCACTATCTAGCCTAAGATATGTGACCTACCTTCTAGTATCTCTTGGTGGTATTCTTGGTGAAATCTTGGAGTATATTGGTGGATTTATTGAAGGTGAATTTGGGGAAGAAGTGCAACTACAACTGCTGCAGTTGAGTATTGTTCTTGTTCTGTGGTTTTGGAGACTTTCTCACTTGTGCGCTACCATTGGAGAAGGTGCTCTTTCTTTGTCTTGTGTTTTTGCTACAGTTGGATGGTGTTTGTTGGTTCCATCTCATTCTATTTCTGCAACTAGGGTTTATTTGTTGGTTCTAGTGGGGCTTTCTAGGATCATTCTATGTAGCAAAGGTTAAGGTGCTCAAGGGTGGTTGTGTGCCTATGGTTGGGTGACAATAGTGATATTGTCTATGGTTAAAATGAGGACATCGAATATTTTAATAGGTTATGGTCCCACACTACCTTCAAAATAGTCTAACCTCTTGAAGGAAGACCAAAAATTCTTTGTCAAGTTCATTATAGCACCAGTTGCAGTTGCAACTAGGGTTTCTGAGCTTGCAACGACAACAAACCCTAACCTAAATTCTTGGGCACTTTCAGTGAAGCGTTGGACATAATTTTTGGGTATTCTAGTGTGCCCTAGCCTATAATACCCTCTGGTGCCCTCAACCAACAAAAACATCAATTTTGAGTTCTTGGTCAAAGTCAAAGGTTGACTTGTCAAAGTCAAATTCAAAGTTAAAGTCAAAGGTTGACTTTTGGTCAAAATTGATTTTGTGGTCAAAGTTGAAATTTCAGGTTTTCTATCTTGTTCTAATCATTGAACCTTTTTTATTTAGTTTCTAACCTCTTCTTGTCAAGATGGTGTATGGTTTCGTATTAGAAGACAAGCTAAACGATGTTACAAATTTCAAAGGTATGCATTTGTATATGCTTTTCAAGTTATATCATCCATGAAAGCATGAGTGTGTTTGCAGGGGATGGAAAAGATACCTTGTCTAAGCATCGATCTTGGATTCAGTACATTCAGAGGAACAAGCGCACCCTCCCTGGCAGTTGAGGCTCTAGGTTCCAGGTTTGATTGATCAAATTGTTAAGTTTCAATTTGCACATATCAAATTTGATAATTGCTATAGTACAAGTAAACACTATATTTGTGACAACAATATTTGAAAGGTTCTATTACTTATAGGTATACTTGGTTGCATGTAAGTACTATTGATATAGATTCTTATTGCACTTGTTTGCAAAATAAAATAACATCTCCTCTAGGAGATATTTCTTGTTTTGCTCTCGGGAAGGTCACCTTGGTAATTCTATGATGACTACCATCCTTGTTACCATAGATATTTTCTTATGAAAATGCTATTGGAAATACTTTTTATCTTGTTTTTCTTATTCTGGGTAGGTCACAAGAGATATCTCTCAGAAGGAGCTACAATGATAGTTGCAAACATGGAGCAGATGACTCCATTAAGTGGTGAGGTAGGTGATCTCACCAAGTACCAATTTTAAAGGAAGTGTGTAAATAAAAAGGAGTGTTGGACATCGTTCACTCAGATGTGTGTGGACCAATGTCAACCTCCTCACTAAGTGGGTATGTATACTATGTTTCTTTTATTGATGATTTCTCACATAAAACTTGCATTTGTTTCTTGAAAGCAAAAAGTGAATTATGTAGTAAGTTTGAGAAATTAAAGCATTTGTGGAAATATTATCTGGAAAGAAGATAAAGATCTTGAGGTTCAATAATGAAGGAGAGCACACCTCAGATGAATTTATGACATTTTGCAGAAGGGTCAAGATTAAGAGGGATCTCACTACTCGCTACAATCCTTAGCAGAATAGTGTAGCAGAAAGAAAGAATCGTACAATAATGGAACTAGTAAAAGCCATGATCCATGATCAAGACTTACTAATGCATATGTGGGAAGAAGCAACCAGGATCGCGATAGATATGCAAAACATAGTTTACATTCCTAGTCACCAGAGGATTGAAACTATAAGAGATGTCATGTTCGATGAGGATATAACTTTCAACAGATTGAGGCAGAGTCATTCAGATGAATTCCATGATGAAGATCATGTAGCTCCTAGGATTGCAGATGCAGAGGGAGAATCTTCCACCTTTGAAGAAGCAGTCAAGTAGAAATAATGGAAGGAATCTATGATGGAAGAATATAAATCATGAAAAATGATGTATGGGAAATTGTGCCTAGACCTGAAGGAAAGTTTGTAGTTCAAAATAGGTTTGCAAGATAAAGCATGCAGTGGATGGAAGTATCAATAAATATAAGGAAAGATTCATGGCTAGAGGGTTCTCCCAACACGAGGGAGAAGACTATGATGAGATGTTTTCTCCAGTTGCAAGATACACCTCTATTAGAGCCATCATATCTATTACAACATCCATGGGTTGGAGTTTACATTAGGTGGATGTAAAGACCGCCTTTCTCAATGGATTAATTGAGGAAGAAGTATACATAGATAAACCTCAATGTTTTGAGGTACACCTGAGAGAAACCCATGTATACAGATTAAATAAGGCACAAATTGACAATTATTTGACGAGACTTGGATTTTCCAAGAGCTATGTTGATCCAAACCTTTATTACAAGGTTGTGAATGATGCACCTGTGATCCTACTACTATATGTTGATGATTTGTTTCTGATAGGTGCAAAGCCTCTCAATATTCAATGTAATAGGGAGTTAGCCTATGAATTTGATATTAAGAATCTTGGTCTCATACATTATTATTTGGGACTAGAAGCATGGCAAAAACATGGTGAAATATTCCCGGGGAAAGGGAAATATGTTGTAAAGACCTTTAGAAGTTTGGGATGATGGATTGCAAATCCATGGAAACTCCCATGGTGATAGATCTAAAGAAGTTGGCAGACTCTGATTCTGATCCAGTAGACTTGTCCCTGTACCAATAGTTGATTGGATCATTGATGTATTTGGTTAATACCTGACCAAACATTTGCTTTGATGTGAACACGTTGAGCCAGTTTCAGGTCGAACCTAGACATGAGCATTGGATAGTTGCAAAGCACATTTTGAGATATCTTTGCGGGACACTAAATTATGGTTTGAGATATTCCTCAAACATTGATGTACAACTACATGGATTTACTGATTTAGATTGGGCAGGGAGTGAAGATGACATAAATAGTACTTCTAGTATATGTTTCAATTTGGTCTCTGCTATGATATCATGGGCTAGCAGGAAACAAAATTTTGTTTCACTCAACACTACAGAAGCAGAGTATATTGCAGCTTGTGATGCTTGTATGGAAGTAGTATGGATCTGTAAGATGATTTTTGGACTATTTGCTCAAGTGTTGGATTTGATTGTGATATATTGTGATAATCATAGTTGTTTGAATCTTTCAGAGAACCCCTTGTTCCATGACAGGTCGAAGCACATTGAGATCAAGTACTATTTTATCCGTGATAAATTCCAGAAGGGAGAAGTGACTCTCCATTACATCTCCATCGATGAGTAGACAATTGCTATTTTGACAAAACCTCTATCCAAGATAGGACGGACAATCTGGGACTTGTGGAGATACCCTCCCTTGGTTGAAAAGGAGGATATGACTTCCTCTGTTGGGAGGGAGTTTTGATATATGGCATCATGGATATTCAGTGTGTTGGTGGAAAGACATTCTTCAAGTGGAGAATGGTCCAGGCAGAACAAATTGTTGATGTTCCATGGACAACTATTTTCTTGGGGCATTGCCCAGACATGTAGAATGGTCCAAAACAATTATTCTCTTGGGGATTTTCCCAGACATGTAGAATGGTTCATCTCCCTTAGTTCATAGTAGTGACTAAAGTGGGGAGATTGGTATAGTACCATCATTTTCCTTGAGTTCACAATAGTGTCCAGAGGGGGGAAAATGGTCCCAAACAATAATTCTTCTTGAGTTTATGGTAGTGACCAGAGTGGGAAGAGTGATCCTTGTAGCCCATGGCATGGATTTCAACATCTGTTGGGACAATCATTCTTTCTTTGTCATAGGAAGTGACCAGGATAGGAAGAATGGTCCCTATATCACTCTGTTAAGTGAGTGACTTATATGAGACATTATGTTGAGTTCGCTAAGTCCAACACATGACTTATTCAACATCATGCATGATTACTCAGATGGTGTATGGCTTCAAGAGATGATGCATAAGATGATATATTTTTTATGCTAGGATGTGACTAGATGATATTGATAGTGATGATGATGCTCATGACTTGATCTGTGTGATAATGAGATAGCCTATGTGTCTATGATGATTCTACTTGTAGAATGGTCTGCAAGGCTATGTGAGCCTTTCCCATACCATGTGAAATGGATGGATGTGATTGATACCATTACAGTTAATACCTCCTTATCTAGGAGGGAGTGTTGATATTATGGTAGTTGTGGGAGGTATTGACTTCCATGTGTGACCTTTGACTATAGTAGAATAAATAATATCAATGTATTATCTTCCAGAAAGACAATTCGACCCAGAAAGGTAACAAGAACCACTATAAATAGGAGGTGCTCTAGATCATTTGTACACACTCACTTCACTCACTCTCTCAGTAAAGTATAGCACAATTTTGGAGCTGCAGTTGCAAGAAAGGAAGGTGCATCTTTTGGGGTGATTCTTGGTCTCTCTCTCTAACACTATCTAGCCTAAGATATGTTCCCTACCTTCTAGTATCTCTTGGTGGTATTCTTGGTGACATATTGGAGTATATTGGTGGATTTCTTGAATGTGAAAATTTGGGGAAGAAGTGCAACTACAACTGCTGCAGTTGAGTATTGTTCTTGTTTTATGGTTGTGGAGACTCTCTCTCTCTTGTGTGCTACCCTTGGAGAAGGTGCGCTCTCCTTGTCTTATGTTGTTGTTGTATTTGGATGGTGTTTTCTGGTTCCATCTCATGCTACTGTTGCAACTAAGGTTTATCTGTTGGTTCTAGTGTGGATTTCCTGAATCATTCTATCTAGAAAATTTTAAGGTGCTCAGGGATGGCTGCGTGCCTATGGTTGGGTAACAATATTGGCATTGTCTATGGTTAAAATGAGCACATAGAATATTTTAATAGGTATAGGGTCCACATAGGATAGATATCATGCTAGGCATGACCCTATGTTAGGTCCTCGTCCTCCTAGGAAAATTCCTAACCTCCCTCCTCAACATCCTCCCATTGCAGAAGGAATCCAATAGGCACAATTATCTTTATTATCATTTACTCAGAGCCTAGTGTAGCATGGGAGTTTTGTTGCACTATCTTGGAAAGAGGTGCATGTTGGTGACGTTGGCAGAGGGGTTGAACCTTCAACCCATATCGTATAATGCATCAGGGAGAGGGAACATGGACCGAGTATTTGTTCATGTGAGCCTGATAGATGCTCAAGTTGTGAACATAATTGTTATGGGACAATGTAGTCCAGTGGAAATCAAAGTTTCATGGAGGAGGTTAATATCTTAACCATCTCTACGTTCTTCATGACACACACAAACACACACACATATATATTATTATGTGTATTTATTTCCATATCTTATTGTAGGATGTTTTGTATTTTCTACGCCCCTATAGTAGATCCTCGTTGGTAGATGCATCAATGTTGATCTCCACCATTGATGCAACATAGAGGCAACCTATTCATTTGGTGTACAAAATACACAGGTATGTGTTACATTTGATAATTTCACCATAGTGATTTATTTATTTTCTGGAATCCTTAAATATATTTTTCTTTTGTTTCTATAGGTTGCAGTATCATACGGTGATGAGCCATGTTCACCTAGGATGGACAAGTCACCACCTTCACAGGTATCATTTGTTGAGTTAAATTTTGTTTAAATCTCAATTTTTTTTTTTTTGTTGAACTTTAATTTTTGGTACTAATAACAATATTATTAATATGTATGCGGTTTCCATCATCAATTGTTGGGCCATCTATACCACCATTGTTTCATTCACTACCACTACCTACATTCCACCCATCAATTTTCTCCAACTACGGGGCTATTATAGTCCTTGTGAACCCTACCTCAATTCTTGGGATACCTCTTTCCAGCTCAATGGTTTTACCATCCTTCGTACAACCCATGGGGGTTTATCTCCGCTCACCCCTACCATATTTCATATCCCATCCATACATAATGGCTGCACCCATAGGACATCCAAACCCCCAACCTTTTCCATTGCATCCATCCACGGTGGATGCATCCATATGCCACACACCCCCACCACATTTTCCATCTATGTCATCCACTGAAGCTTCCATAGTAAATTTTGCCTCAAAGTAAGTTGTATAATCAAGTGCTCCACATGTCAGTGACTCTCCATTATTGCCTAAGTTATCCATAGTGAGATAATTTGTTGATGATCAATTTTTATGTATCATGAATGGAGTTTAATTTATGCATATTTTTTAAAATTTCATAATTTGATCCTTGTAACTGATGTAGGGTGGCATCGTTGAGAGATTAGGGTAACAGAGGAGGGTAACACCATCACAATTTCCAGTATCATTTGTGAAGAGTTGTCTTGGGTTGAATTACAAAGTATCATCTTGTGATTATTTTAATTCATTGTGGAAAAAACTTATAAAAATGTTTTTTCTTTGTCCAGTCTTCAGAGCGATGAACCATGCCCAAGCGCAAAACCACTCAAGGTGAGTCTTCAAGTAAGTGAATAAAGATCGATTTCCAATATGCTCTTGATAGTTTCAAAGGTGCAAGTGGTTAATGAGTGACCAATGACTTCCATTTTGTATCTAGGCCACCATATGACAATTTTCCATGTTAAGGCACTTGCCTTCGTTTTGTATATTGTGCACGATGCGCCACTTTGTAAAAAATGTACAATTTAGATGATTTTGAATACACACACAAACACACATTTCATGGCACATTTTTTTTTTATGAATTTCATTGTTTGTTTACTTCATGTTTATGAATGTATGGTGCTTAACTAGATTTGGGTAAACATGTGTCTCTTTTTTTGCTAGTTATAGAAATGTGGAATTTATGGCATACAAACCATTGATATTATCAATCCTTCTTGATCCCTTATTATTTCACTCAAACCACTCTAATCAATATCTTGTAAAATTCAAGGCTAAATATATCAAACTTAGGTATATGAACGTGCCAAAATTATTAAAATCATATGATACAAATGAAACATAGATATAAGTGAGACTTATTGCAAGGGTTATGGGATAACTTGATGAACGGATAAATATTTCAAAGAAAATTTTGAGGGATAAATTTTTCCATTTGTCTATTTTCCCACTTAATGTATTAAAGAAAAAACATTATTCACCAATTTCCATTTTCTCCAAAAGTGTTAATGCCAAAAAACTATTTCAACCATAACGTACTAATGGAAACTTATATGGAGGAATTTGTATCTTAATATGGTCTGTTGGCCCTTGACCAAGTTTTGGAGATCCTTGGTCATGTTTTGGGACTTCGATAGGCTGGTTGAAGGCAAAGCACAATTCGAAGAAGATATCATAGGATCTCGACCCCTTTTTGTTCGACAACATAGGTATTCCAACAGAGGACGAACACCTTCAGTAACCACTCACATAACCAGATCAA
>SNQJ01S0026567.1:0-11187 GCA_010110895.2 Picea sitchensis
CTTATATCTTATTATTCATTTATTATTTACAGTCCTATATGGATTACTTTGTTATATTCCAGATATTTTGGATTATTCTTGTGTGAGCGAACTTTGTTCGTCTCACCATGGCTCTCACTGCTTGGTCTCATACCAAGAAACCCCAGGAGTGTGCTGGGGGCCCTAGTCCACAACTAGGGTCTTATGCCATCCTCCAGGAGAATGGCTCTTCCAGCTGCACTAATTTCAACACTCCCTCTCAGCAAGAGAGGCATTCACAACAACACCAAGCTTGTCTCGAAAGTACACAAACTTTGTCAAGGACAATGGCTTGGTCAAAATATCTGTAGTCTGTTCTGCCGTTGGAACATACTGAATACTGAGAATGTTCTTCTGCACTATGTCCCGAACATAGTGGTATCTCATCTCAATGTGTTTCGACCTGTCATGAAACACCGGATTCTCGGAGAGCTTTCTACAACTTTGGTTATCACAGTGGATGACTATGAGTTCTAGCTCTGCATTGAACAAGTCTGAAAGTAGCTTTCTGAGCCACACTGCTTCTCTCCTAGCAACACTTGCAACAATGTATTCTGCTTCTGCAGTGCTTTGGGCTATGGAGTCCTGTTTCCTGCTGGACCAGGAGATCATCGCTGAACCCAAACTGAAACAGTATTCGGAAGTGCTCTTCCGGTCCACTGTACTGCCCATCCAATCTGAATCTGTATATCCACGAAGCATTACACCTCCACTGGAAGTGTATCTAAGCCCATCGGCTATAGTCCCTCGAACATATCTCATAATATGTTTAACAACAACTATATGTATATGCTTCAGTTCACAGTTGAACTGGCTGAGTGCATTCACTGCATAACAAATGTCCGGTCTAGTATGTATGAGATACATCAAGGACCCAATGATCTGTCGATATAAGGTGGGGTCTTCCGGATTTGTACCTGTAACCTGGTGTTGTAATTTCTTCAGGTTAGAAATCATCGGTGTGGTCATGGACTTACAGTCCATCATGCCAGATCCGCGGAGCACATCAACTGCATATTTGCTCTGTGAGAGAAATATATCACCTGGTTTCTGCCACACCTCTAAGCTCAGAAAATAATGCATAAGCCCCAAGTCTTTCATTTCAAATTCCGCTGAAAGCTCCCTCTTAGTCTGAGCTATCAAGTTTTCCTCTCCAGTGAAGAACATATCACCCACATATAAGACTAAGATAACTAGATGATTTTGTACAATCTTTATATAAAGATTGGGATCTGTTATGCTCTTGGTGAATCCAATACTTTGTAAAAAGTTGTCTATTTTCCCATACCAAGCTCTTAGAGCTTGCTTCAATCCATTCAAGGCTTTCTTGAGTTTGCACACATGAGATTCTTTCTTATGGATCATGAATCCTTCAGGCTGTTCGATATACAGTTCTTGCTCAACTTCACCGTTAAGAAAAACAATCTTAACATCCATCTAGTGAAGTTTCCAACCAAAAATTGCGGCAAGAGAGATAATAATCCCGATGGAAGTATATCTGGCAACAGGAGCAAAGATCTCATCATAGTCAATTCCTTCTTTCTGAGAGAAGCCACGAGCCACAAATCTAGCCTTGAATTTTTCCACATTGCCATCTGTTGTATGCTTTATTTTATAAAGCCATTTGGAGGTTACCACTGATTTGCCACGAGGTCTTGGGACCACTGCTCATACATCATTCTTTAGAATTGAATCATATTCTTCTATCATAACATCTTTCCACACTTGATGTTTTTAGGCTTCTTCAAATGTGGAAGGTTCTGAATCAATCACAAGATTCAATTGAGCTATAATGCCGGAGTACTTATCTGGTTTCTTGCTTTCTTTGAAAGTGCCTTTAGGTGCTGAATGCTTTTCTGCTTCCTTTAGAATTTCTCGGCACCAGGCTGGTTTCCTTTTAACAGGAGGTTTCTCTCAAGGAAACTCAATTGTATCCCTTGAGGGATCCACTGAAGGTTCTGAGGTCTCCTCCCTCTGCTCATCTGGAAGAGGTGAATCTGAAGGTTCAAGAGATGGAGCTTCCTGCTCCTCTGTATCACATGGAGGTTCTCTGGCATGACGAAAAGCTGCTTCTTCATGAAAAGTCACGTCTCTGCTGACCTCAATGAACTTTTGACCTGGGATATAAATTCTGTAAGCCTTTGAGGTTTTATCCCACAAAAGTTCCTTTCTTTCCGGAGGACTCTAGCTTAGTCCTCTTTTCTTTTGGAATATGAATATAGACTGGAATGCCAAAGATTCTCAAGTGATCAATTGATGGCTTTATATCGGTGAAAACTTCTTCTGGAGTTTTCTTTTCAAGGGCTTTGTGAGGACACCTGTTCTGAATGTAGACTGCAGTACTGGTAACTTTCGCCCAAAGAGATAATGGTAAATTCTGGTCATACATCATGGCTCTGGTTGCTTCACAGATTGTTCTATTCTTTCTTTTTGCAACCCCATTCTGCTGGGGATTATAAGGCACAATCAACTCCCTCTTAGTCCCAGAAGCTCGACAGAGTTCATCATACTTGTAGGAGTCAAATTCTTTACCATTGATGTGTCTACCTGTCTGATTTTCAACAAGATTCTTGAAATCTTGAAATCTGCTGAAAGATTCATCTTTAGTCTTTAAAAAATAAATCCAAGTTTTACGAGAACAATCATCAATAAAAATAATATAGTAAATACAACCATTCATAGATGGAGCAGTCATAGGCCCACAAAGATCCGAATGAATTAGATCTAGAATGCCATTAGATTTTCTATTACTGTGAGGATAAGCTTTCTTTGTATTCTTAACAAGGGCACAACGTCTACAAACACTATCATGCTCAAAAGAAAACACTGACATACCTATTACCATATTTTGCAAACCTGGAAGTGCGTTGTAGTTGAGATGTCCAAGCCTTCTGTGCCAGAGCTTGCAGGGATTTATCATCTCGTGAGCTAGTGCTTGAACAACTCGACCTGTGATTTTGTAAAGTCCACTCTCACGAGTTCCAATAGTCATGGCAGTGCTCAAATCTCCATTCGAGGGCCACATGAGAGCCTTCCCTTTGGTGAAGGCTATTGAGTATCCTTTGCTTTCTAACACTGCGACTGAGATTAGATTTTTCTTTAAACCAAGAACATAAAGAATTTCATCAATATGAAAAATATTACCTGATTGACGCTGGAAAGAAGCAGATCCAAACCCTTTTATGTCATAAGTACCATCATCACCCAGTTCTACCTTTACATTGAATTTCTTATCCCGATAGTTTGCAATATTTTGTTTGAAACCTGTCATGTGTTTGGAGGCACCGCTGTCCATTAACCAAACCTCCTCCGACTTGGTTATAGTGCCAGAAAGCGCTGATATGAGATAATATTCTTGCTGTTGTTCTTGGTCTTTCGTGGCTGCCCTGGTTCTTCTTCTTTGAGGTTCTTATTGAGGCTCTGCTTCTTCAGTGGCAACTGAGGCATGAAACTTACCTTTTCTTCTCTGTTGAGGGGGAGGGTTGCTGCAATCTTTTGGATAATGTCCTAGCTTATTGTAGTTAAAACATCTTACTTTAGATAAATGAGGATTAAGATGAGTTAACTTAGCTTGAGGTTTCTTACCTTTGCCTTTAGGTTGAGGAAACTTCTTCATTTCTTGGCTTTAACTGAAAGGGCATGATCTCTTAGAATTGAATGTTCATTTCTACTTTTGAGTCTTCCTTCTTCTTCTAAGCAGTCATGCCATAATCTGTCGCAGTTAGGTTGAACTTCTCTTCCATTGACTGAAGCAAGAAAGACTCCCCATGACTCAGGGAGTTCATCAACTGCAGTTTGCACAAGGTCATCATCATCCACATCAACTCCTATTGCTGTAAGCTGATCTCTGGTTTGAGCAATCTTGGAGAAGAAGACAATGGTTTCATCTTTTCCCATCCTCTATGTACGTAGTTGTTTCTTCAATATTCTCTTCTGAGTTGGAGCCTTCTTTTCGTAGAGATTTGCTAGGGCATCAAAACAATCTTTGGTAGTCCTTAGATGACCAATGATGGGCATCATGCTGTCCTTAACAGAGTCGAAAATGACTGTTTTAGATTTGGCTTGTTTCTTCTTGTATGTTGCCTTGGCAGTATTTGAAGTGGGTTCTTCAATTACCCTAGTAACCAGCGCTTCCAGGTCACTCTCTTCAAGGATGTTGAGTAATCTACATTTCCAAGCATTGAAGTTGGACGCCCCTTCAAGTCTATCTTCAGCTTTGACTGAAGAAGAGGCCATGTTGAGTTCTGGATCAGATTATTTAGATGATATGCTACGGATCTGCAAAACAAACCCTAACAAAATGGATCTACGCAGGCTCAAGTCTGCAATTCTTGAGCTCTTTTCACGCCCTATGCTCTGATACCATGTTAGAAATAGGATAAAATTCAAAACAATAATGCTTAAAATTTTTTCTGTCTACTGGATCAACATAAACTAGAAAACATATAAACAGATCTGAAACTAATAAATATTTCTGAGTATGATAAAATACAAACAGATATGAAATTCTGAGTATGACAAACTAACTTTTAGCTTTCCTCCTGAATGATAGATGTACTTGACACACATGAATGTAAGCCTCTGTAAGTATGCTGATTTAGTTTAGGTTCATGGATCAAATCCTCTTAGGAGTTTTGATCTCTGTCAAAGAGACTGTAGGACAATTTTGCCAATAGGTAGGAAGCCCCAAGTAAGACAACAATATCCCAAAGTATTGAACAACAAATAACCTCAAACAAAAAACCTTCCAATCAACAATGATAGCACGAGAATTGATCTGGACAAGTGAGTAAAAAATCCAACAACAAAACCTCTTACTCAGAATTTGCCTTAGAAACCCCCACAGCGGGGACTCAAATACTAGCGCTTGACTAGAGGAAGCTTGTACAACCCTTGGAGGGTGCCTAGAAAGGGGCGTGACTCCTCCTCCCACAGATCCGTGCCTAGAGAGTAGACCAACAACCACTAAGGCTCGACCAACAGGTAAGTGTTAGATCGATCTTGAGGACATGTCAAATGACTAGTAAGAGGCGAATCGATGCGAGGGCAGTCCATGACTAGTAGAGGCGGTGGTGAAAGCGAGGTCGACAACCTTTGGCTACACCTCGGAGGAGACTCATCCAACAACATCCCAAAGAGGAACCTTCCATTAATAAAAATCCCGGGGTGAACTTGAAAAAGAAGCAAATGGGAAGCCCACATCAATCAAGGGGAGCAGTCATTGAAGCTGACTTCTTTGTAGAGGGCTGAGAGTGAATCCGCGAGAGTGAGTAAAAATGAATAGGATTGGTTCTAATTTATAGTTAGGGAGAGGGTTTGAGGTATTAGAATAATAATTAATTATTGACATATTGTGTAATATAAATATTAATGAATATGTCAATTATTAATTAAAATTCTAATTACATATTAAAAACAATCAATAAATTAAAACCAGGTCACAAAAAATGAAACCCAATCACATAAACCAAGAGGTTACTTGATAAGATAAAGTCAAGAGGGGGTTCCTTAATGGAAAAAACATGTCCACATGAGTCTCATACTGACCTATAAACTTTATCATCATTGCATAAGGGTTATATCACACAATGTGGTCATGCCCATTTTCATAGACTCTCCTAGGTCTCATGGACCATCGAGGGAGAGAGAGAAATAGGATCACACATCCAACACATCTTGGTATTACACCAAGATCTACACAGTCAAGACAGAGGTTGCCCAGAACACATCTGGGGGCCTAGAACACATCTAGGGTCTTATCCGCCAGAGTACAAGACCGAGGATCAATCTATGCATTAAGAAAAGGTTCACTGGAGCACATCCAGGGGCCCTAGACACATCTAGAGTCTTATAATAGACCCACAGGAACACATCAGGATCAATCCAAGCATCGAGTTCACGAAGTTGAAGCAGTCGAGGGGCCTAGAACACGTTTAGGGTCTTTTGTTGCTTAGTCCTAGACCAAGAACTCGATCATCTATTGGGGAGCCCTCACAAGGGTCTTTTTCCATAGCTCTCACTGCTTGGTCTCATACCAAAGAAACCTTGGGAGTGTGTTGGGGGCCCTAGTCCACAACTAGGGTCTTATGCCATCCCAGGAGAATGGCTCTTCGCGGTTACCTCCATTTCAACCTGAAGCAATTTCATAATATTAAATGAACAGTAAACATACCATAGACATTTATAATGAAATGAAAATTGCAAATTTACTTACTTCACCAAGAATAGTCATGCATACAAATCCTAGATTTGCCAAAAGACTTCACCAAAAATTATCCAAGATGCATACAAACTAGTCTCCAAGAAAGTGCGCCTTAGAATTTCATCCAATAACTTGGATTGAAAAGGGTGCAAATTTCAGTCTTCTACCCAAGTGAGGAGAGTTTTTATTAAAATGAAATAAACCAACCATATTTATATGGAAAATCCTAGCTTGATTTAACCAAAAGTTGTGTCTTTTCATAAAAGAGAGCCTACTTCTTAATTTTCTCATTTAAATCAAAATAAATTCAATTTTTACAAAATAACCCTTAAAAGGGTGTGGAGTCTCCATAAAGGTGGCGTTGAGGTTTTCCTAGTGGAACATTGGGTCTCCAAAGGCCAAAATCCATACCACACATGCAAAAACTCTCATCCAACATCTCCAAATATCAAAATCTAGCCCTAGGCGACGTCATGGACTACTAGAATTGTACGTCCCCAGGTATCAAGGGCTAGCGATAGAGGTGGGAGAGTTGGAGACTCCTCCGTTAGGCACGCAGTGCCCCAAAGGGAACAACCTCCTTTCTTCCTTTGTGCAAGCTGGTTATCACCATCTTACGGATGCTGGGATCTCGCATCCATCGGGGCTCCAAGCCCTCATGAAGATCGATCAGAGTCATCTTCGTCATGAATACTGTCCACGAGGCAAAGGTCGCAATGAAGACAAACATATAAGCCCTCAATGGTCCACGAGTCTGAGAATCATTCCAAGTAAGCCTTATCTAATAATTAAACCACTGCGGTATGTGCATAAAACCCCTTTTCAAACTAAACAAATGCTTCGAGGGATGTTATACAATTTGTCAATTCTAGGTGTTAGAGGGGTGTCCGAGGCATCCTATTGGGCTAGTCAGTCCTCAAGTCAAAGGTGTTTCCCAAAGTAAACCTATCTAAGTCATGTGAAAAAAATGGAGTGGATGGGGTAGGCTTTTTGGAGGCTACCCGGGGTTCATGACATACAAGGGTTCACCAGTGTGATTTATGGGTGCCTTTGTAGAGGGTGGGGTACCTTCATTTGCGATGCAACAATTTTCCAAGCCCATTTATTGCCATTAATTAATTAAAGTCCGGAACAATTGGGTTTTCCAAATGGTAACATAGAACTTGGGAGGCAATACCACAGAAATGTCGCGGAAGGGATAGGTACACATAGTGCCATAGGGGTAAATTATAACTTGTAATGCACTTGTGTAGATACCTCAACAAGTGGAGCGATCTATATATGTGAACTTTGCTGCGAGGTCTTATGGTTTTAAGAGATAACGCTTCATTGTTTCTGAAGACCTCTTGGGTGAGCATTTGGAAGTTTTATGATTTAGCTTTTATATTTTGCCAGCTACTTTTCCTCTTTGGGCCTTTAGCCCCTTCTTCCCCATGAAATGAAGTCTGAAATCCTTCTTGGGTGATTACACCCGAAGATCCCGAAAGATAAGGAGGCGGAAGGAAAGAAGTATGGAAGGTGATAAGTATGATTAGAATGGATGATGACTCTTCAAAGACCCCCTAGTAGCACCCTATTCCCTAGGTAACTTACTAGGACAAATGACACCCACCAAGGTTAAATAAGGCAAAGAGTATAAATTCAAAGCAAGCATTTTCTGTAATCAAGAAGATTCTTTGCAACATATTCAAATGCTTCAATTATTAAAGTGACACTTACCATGATACGAGGACTCATTACCTCATGGAGCAAGACTGTTGTCCTATGGGGCGGTGGTGTGGTGGATGCTCTTGGTGATGTGTAGAATGCATCAATGAGGCCGCCGGAGCTATGCTGTCCATTTGGCCCTCGACACTCCCATGCTTATGCAACTTTGTGGGCCTCTAGACATAATCTCCTTAGTTGCCCTAGGTTGGGGAATTATGATCCTCCCCCCTTTCTCCTGCGAGATGTTGAGGTCACCAAGGATGCTCCATAGAAATGTCACATCATCCTTAACTCGTTTATAAATAACTTTAATGGTACGAACAAAGTTCCCTCACACAAAAGAATTATCAAAATACTTGGAATATAACATAATAATCCATGTAGGAATAACATATCCATGGAGCAAGACGCTACATTTGTCCTATGGGAAAGTGAAATTTTACAGTGTGGTGGATGTTGCGGTTTTTGGTGATGTGTAGAATGCATCAATGAAAGGAAGGGGCCCTTCGGGGCTATAGATGCAATCCCATCTGGCCCTCGACACTCCATGTATGTAACTTGTGGGCCTCTAGACATAATCTCTAGTGTTACCCTAGGTTGGGGGTAACAATCACCACACTTTCTCACCAAGATGGTTGAGGTCACCAAGGATGCTCCATAGAAATGTCACATCATCCTTAACTCCTTTATATACAACTCTAAAGGGCGAACAAGTTAGGCTCACAAGAATTATCAAAATGCAGATATAACATAATAATCCATGTAGGAATAATGTATAAAATATATGACTAGATGAGATACAATTGAGAATGAGGGGCTCGTTTATATACCCACACAAAGGGTACCCATGGCAATAGTATGTCCTTTGAGACATGTCAACTCATTATTAATAATTATTATTTATTAATTATCATTTTAATTATTATATTACGTATGTATCTATTTTATATGTATATATTTATGTTCATAACACATTGCCTATCTACATAAAAATGCTTTGTCCTCAAAGCATACTTTATGGAACTTTTATCTCTTGTTCTAGCTTGTAATTATTGTCTCCTAATTCTTCATTCTTGAGTTAGTAATCGTTGAGGACTGAGACGATAGGATTTTAAAGCTAAGCATGTATAGAATTGTAAAGGATTTTGCCCATCCTAATTCTATCTTCTGTGGATTTGGGTTTTATAGGGTTCTTGGAAAGAACTTGATACATTCCTACTCCCTGATAGCTTCTATTTTGACTGCACTTGTAGTGGAAGTAATATTCTTCGACATAGCGGTTATTTGTTTTTGTTGATACATTGATTGTTTGAAGTATCCACTTTTGTGATTAGGATGTCGATAAAGCATCCTACTTAACTTGTTTTTATACATTATGCCTTTTTCTTGATTAACTTTTTGGAATTGAGTTTCTTCATATCTCTTCCTTGTTTGTACCTCATTTGAAAACTTCTTTACATCAGGTGGATTTGCCTCCTTTTGAGTTGAAAACTTCTTTACATCAGCTGGATTTGCCTCCTTTTGAGTTGTAAGGTTGATTGGGTTTGTCATCGTTTCCTTATCGACTAATGATGTTTTGCGATCTAGCTTTTCTTGTAAAGTCTTCTTATCATGCTTCAACTTTTTAATTTGTCTTAGTAAATTTTGATTATGAACCCTTAGGCGTGAAATTTCTTCTTCATCTTCTGATTTGCCGACTTTATTTATAATATTTCGATTCTTTGGCTTTTCATCTTTCATCTTTTTAATTTGTTCAAACAATTTTTTATTAAGGTTCTTCACACGAGAAGCTTCTTCATCCTTTCTTGATAATTTCTTCACGATATCTTGATTCTCTTGCTCCAGCTCCTGGACGTGTTGTTTTGTATCCCTTGACTTCTTAATCTGAGTAAGTAGTTTTTCACTATGATTTTTTAAGCAAGATATTTCTTTGTTTTTATCAGCAATAACTTCATCATATTCTTTTTGCATATTTGATATCGAGTTATGATTATCTCGAAGGATCACCTTCGATATATCTTTATAGTCTTTTGATGAAGGTGTTATCGATTTTGACCTCATAGTAATGTCTTGAAGAGTCATCATCTTCTTTTTATAGGTAAAAGTCACAAACTTTTTTTCTATGTTTAAAATGAAGGTACCTAGTTTTGTTAACCAACGTAACCTGAGAATGATGTCAATCTCTTCTTGAAACATAGTTGTAACATTGAATTGAGATATATATTCATAATCATCAATTGTTACTTGCAAGTCTTTAATTTCATATTGTCTCTTGCAAAAAATATTTGTCTTTTCACTTATGTTATGCTCCGAAATAAATAATTGATTCGCCAAATTAATATTAATAGAATTCTCACCCTGGGTCATGCTGATAACGATGTTAACCTCTCTTCCTTGAATAATACCTTTTAATGTAAATAACCTGTAAGTTGAAATGCAACATCCTTCATAAGAAAATCTTTCATTCGTCATTTTAGACTCCATTTTGTTTTTTGTTACAAATTTACGGTAAATAATACTTTGATTTTTAATGTAATACCCTTGGTGTTTATAACTCTTTTTTTCCAAAGGGAATTGAATACCTTTTTAATCTCTTCTTTAAAAAAACTTTTATTACCTTTTTTTTTATATAGAAAAGGGGTTTATTTGTGCCACCTTTCATTTTATAAAGTTGCTTTTGTGCTGTACTTTTATATAAAAGGGTTTATAATTTCCCTTTTTCTTCCCTTGGAATATTAAAATCTTAGACAAAAAAGAATATACTTAAAAAGCTCCCTTTTGAAATTTGATGTGGAATGTTAGTGTATTTTGGTGACCTTATTAAAAAACCTTTTCAAGGTTATTATATTCAATACTTGAATTTCCTTCACCAATACGAAGTCCACACAATGCCTTTACTTGATATATTTAAAAGATAGTATTCATTATGCTTTATGAATTCTTTTCTTGGAATTATATAAGATCGATTACTTCTTCAAAGTTCATTAACACCCTTCACATGTATTGCCTTTTATTCTAGCAGTAACGATTGGATCAATTAATTGACTAGTCGATTTGTGGAAGTTCGCAACGCTTGGAATGTAATTTCTTTTTTCAGAATAATACCGGCAACACTCTAGTATTTTTTTAGTGATAGAGTCTGCGGGACCGGGTTTGCGGGAGTGGTCGACATGGTCTGCGGGAGTGTGGGTCTATGGACTTGTGTCGGGTCTGGGGGTTGTGGGAGACAGGGTCTGCGGGAGTGTGGGTCTGTGGACTTG
>SNQJ01S0026567.1:11237-22632 GCA_010110895.2 Picea sitchensis
GTATGTATTTCTTCGATGGCTTTATCTTGATGTAGTGGTAGACTTACAATTTTTGGCATCACCCGTACAAACTCTAATGGCAGTTTGTTACCTTGACAACAATATTAAATGGTGGTTTTTGTTTGCAAAATGATTTTTCTTTCTTTATTATTTTATTTATTTTTCTTCTTTAATTCTTTCAATACTTTAACCATTCCAATCTCTGGTTTCTTCAATTTTCTTGGCAGCAGAGTAATTGTTTAAACATATATTATGAGTAGTGAATGGCCAATGGGGATTTCTGGTCAATGACCTGGGTTGGAGAAACTTCGAAAATTTGAGAGTGGCTAAAAGCTTTTGTCAGACAAAGCCCGGAAAATATGGCCAAAGGCCAGTATCAAAGTCGCTCTGATACCAAATGAGACGAACAAAGTTCGCTCACACAAGAATTATCCAAAATATTTGGAATATAACTTACTAATCCATGTAGGAATAATGTATAAAATATGAATAGATGAGATGATATACAATTGAGAACGAGGGCTCGTTTATATACCCACGCAGGGGTGCCCTTAACCAATAGTCATGTCTTTTGAGACATGCCCTTTCATTATTAATAATTATTATTTATTAATTATCATTTAATTATTATGTTATTAATATCTATTTTATATGTATATCTATGTTCATAACATCTAAAGGGGTGTAAGAAATCCCCTAACTAAAATCCAAGGGCGTTTTCACTCAAACGAAAGCGCAGTGAGGTGCCAACGAGGATTCCCACATGCCTGACACCATAGCTACTCGTGGGAATACCTCTTGAAGCTACAAAACATCAACAAGATTTGATTCCAGTTTTGAGGACAACCATATAACTTGCTTCAACAATAGCATATACTTGTTGATTTCTTATAACCCAACACACATAAATTAATGCCAATAACTTACTAAACCAGAAATTTATACTTTGCTGTTATAAATTTCAGAATTGTGCATACAACCTACAACTGATTTATTTTACCAAAAATTGACAACAGAAGCATTCAGTAAACCAAGCACAAAAATAGACAACACTAGAAATTACCTTGGAAACCCTGGTGTGGGGAAAACCAGCAAAGAGGGGCTTTATTGGCTTCAGAGAAAGAGGAAAATTACAGCAGAAAACCCATAAATTCTTACAACAAAGAATCAACTCACATCCCAGCAATGTACGACCTGTACGCCTAGGTATAGTACGGCTTGTACGCCCCTCTTTTCAACCCTCTTCTGCTCAAGAAAAGGACCTGTACGACTTCTAAATTTCGACCTTCCTTTGCTGATGTGGTATGACTTGTTTTGGCCCTCTTCTTTGCTGCCTTACGACCTCTTTCCTTGCTGCTGTGTGCTTGCTGTACGACCTCCTCTTCCCTGAAGATTTGACCTAGCCATAACACCCCTCTTCGACATTGCTCTTGCCCTCTTCCTCAGCCAACAATGCCTCAGCCCAAAGCTCCCTCTTCTGCTCACTTGCTCAACTCACAAATGAGGAATGTGTGTCCTCTCACCCTTAGCCCCTCTCTTTATGCTTCCAATAACCACCTTTCTGTCTTGAAATGTGTGCCCATTTCAGCCTCCAAGGAGGTGCGCCCTCCTTGGTTGGACCCCAGAATAAACTCACATGCTCATGAGGTGCGCCCCACAATCCACTTAAAACAGAAAATTAGCTGATTGGCTAAGTCAGACTTAGGCTAAGAAAACTAAGACTGATCTGGGTCTTTTAATGTGTCCATTTGCTAGCCTAGGACACATAGGCATAGTTGAGACACCTACCGAGCTACAAAACTAACACTCCCTCTTAGCGAGGGAGGTGTCTCCTCCTGGATAAATTTTTGATCCCATCAAATCTGCTGTTGTTGCTGTACCTGCTCCCTCTGAACTGGAAGACCCTCCTGCTACTGCTGCTGCACTTTGATCCGATCTCTTGCTCTGCTCATCCATCAGTGTCAGGTCATACCAACTGACAGTCTTGGATGAAGCCACTCGTCCACTAGACTCAGTCATTGACACAGATATCTTATCCACGATCCCCTTGGACCCAACTAAAGGCTGCTCTAGCACCCTGTGCATCATACCCTCCCTGATGCCAAGCCTCACTGCTGCCTCCAAGGTCGCTCCCTCTGAATGTATGAGCACCTGTCCATCCTCGAACATCACTGCATATCCCATATCCTCCAGATCTGATACACAGAGCATATTTACCTTCAGCTCTGGTACAAACATCACCCCATCCACCTCTAGAGAACCACCTGACTCTAGCTAGAATCTGACGCATCCAACCCCCTTCACTGCATGCTTGGTGCGCGCCCCACTCTTCATATGGCAGTCTGATCCAGTCTCTGAAACACTAAGGAACACAGACCTCATTCTCGTCATATGGTGAGATGATCCACTGTCCACGAACCATGCCCAATGTCCTCCAACTCTCCCAATATGCTGCTGCTCGAAAGAGAGGCAATAAAAAAAAATTCCTCCTTGAATTTCTCTGCAAACTCATCTATCTCGTAGATGTTGTTGCTGTTGCTGCTAACTGTTCCTCCTTCTTATTCTTGTTGGGATACTGGCTGGCATAGTGACCAATCTTGTGACATGCAAAGCATTTCACTTTGCCCATGTCCCTGGAGCCTCCTCCACTACTCTTCTTTGCATGAAGAGCCACATTCTCCTCCTCTTCACTCCTTGGCTGGCTAGCCTGAGTGGCATCAACTCTCAGCTCCTCTTGGGTGAAGTCATCCCATAACCTCTCCCAATCAGGGAGTTTCTCTCGATCCACCACTCCCTGGAAAAATACTTCTCACTGTCTCGTCCATGACCTCTCCAACAACTGCTAGTTCATCTCTGATCTGAGTGAACTTTGTAAGGTAAGTAACCACTGACTCTTCGTTGGCCATCTTTGTGCTTCTCAACTTCTCTCTGAGCAACATCTTTCTGCTCTGTTTATCATGCTGGTACAATTTCACCAGGGCCTCCCACATGTCCTTGGCTGTCTTCTCACCAGACAGATGAGGATTAATGTGGTCTTTGACTCCATCCATAATTATCCTCCTTGCCTTGACATCTTTGTTGTTGTGAGCTGCTAGCTGTACTGGATCAGTTGGGGCCACTACTTTCCCTTCAACAATTTCCCACAACCCTTGCTCCTCCAATACCAGAGTCATACGCTCCGTCCAAGGACTAAAATTGGAGGCGCCATCTAACCTGTCTTCAAACCTTGAGCCTACACCGGCCATAGTCAACTCCACTGATTCACCCACTTTTCTGGCCACACGTCCCACTTGCTGATTCACCGTTCTTGGTCTACACAAGTAACTTGGCTCCTTCTGTACTCAAAGGCTGAGCCCTGATACCATGTTGATTTTTCCTATAACTCAACACTAAAATTATTGCCAATAATTTGACTTAACCAGAACATTGACACCATAGGCATACAATAAACCAAGCACAAAAATAGGTAATACCATAAATTAACATGGAAAGCCCGGTGTGGGGAAAACCAACAAAGAGGGGCTTTATTGGCTTTAGAGAAAGAGGAAAACTACAACAGAAAACCTAGAAGTTCTTACAACAAAGAATCAACTCACATCCCAGTAGTACGACCCATCAATGTACGATCTGTACGACCATGTACTGTACAACCTGTACATCCCTCTTTTCGACACTCTTCTGCTCAAGAAAAACGACCTGTACGACCTTTGAATTTTGACCTTTCTTTGCTAATGTGGTACGACCTATTTTGGCCCTTGTCTTTGCTGCAGTACGACCTCTTTCCTTGCTGCTGAGTGCTTGTTGTATGACTGCCTCTTCCCTGAAGATTTGACCCAACCAAAGCGCCCCTCTTCAGCTCTGCTCTTGCCCTCTTCCTCAACCAACAATGCCTCAGCCCAAAGCTCCCTCTTTTGCCCACTTCCTCAACTCACAAATGAGGAACATGTGTCCTCTCACCCATAGCCCCTCTCTTTATCCTTCCAACAACCACCTTTCTATCTTGAAATGTGTGCCCATTTCAGCCTCAAGGCTCCAAGGAGGTGCACCCACCTTGGATAGACGCCACAATCCACTCACAAGCTCATGAGGTGCGCCCCACTAGCCCGGGCCCCACAATCCACTCAAAACAGAAATTTTGCTGATTGGCTAAGTCAGACTTAGGTTAAGATAACTAAGATCGATCTGGGTCTTTTAATGTGTCCATCAACTAGCCTAGGACACATAGGCATAGTTGAGACACCTACCGAGCCACAAAACTAACAATACTGATTTTTGCAACAATTTCAGTTTGAAGAGATTTGACCATATGTATGAACTCTTGACTTATGCATATTATTGCAAGATGTAATGATCAACTTTTGTTATATAAAGCCTAGGTATTGTATTGGTATGGTAGTGATCAACTTCCAATTGGTATTTACAAAAGCATATTTGTTGTGGTAGAGATGACTTAAAATCTTAGATCATGGGATTATAAGGGCTGATAAGAGATATAATGCAACAAGACTAAGTCAAAACTGTTACCTCCCCTGTTGCTGAGCTTGAGTGAGAGGGAATTCTTGTATGCTTAAGCCTTAATCCTTCCTTTCTCTGAAATAGAAATAGGTTTTTTTTAGTGCAGGGGCCTGTTGACCACCTATTTCAACTAGGGGGTCAACTCCATGTACCACGAAGATATGCACCCGATGGTGCTACCAGTTTGAAGACTTCCTGGTTCTACAAGGCAGTTTTTCCCTTCAACACTTATTTTTGTAATTGGAATTTCTGCTCCCATGTGTGGGATAATAATGTAATGGGTCAGCATGGATCATAGTTAGGTCAGTTACCTAGGATTTCATTATTAGAGGAGTCCCCTTCACTAAGTGTTTTTTTTCCTCAGGTTATTAATTTGGTCTAACTAGCCTTATTAATTTCCCTTGAGTTTTTCACTCCCACAATAAATCCTCCAAAGTGGTGAGAGGCGCTCTAATGGTTGGGCCCTATGGTAGCTAGTGTCTAGGAATATTGTAAATGACAATGCTAGACATCTCCTAGAGTCTTGCGGAATTTCGTCAAGTCTAGATAGTTTTTTTTTTAATTTTTAAAATTACCTAGTTAATGGTAATTTTAATTAATTTTTGATAAAAATTGTAAAAACTAGGTTCTTGGGATTTTGATAGGGGTATTTGTGCTCAAAAGAAATGGAATGAGACCCCCTACAACCTTGGATCAAGTTTCAGCTCAATTGGACAAGTTTTGCTAGGTGTTTGTCCATGAGGAGTCTATGTCAGTCTAAAACAACAATTTTATTGCTAGTATTGACATAGTCAAAATGTCAAATTTTTGTAATATTAGCAAAATGGTTAGAGAAAAGATGGGAGATGATGCCTAAACCCCTTCCTAAGCTGTCCTAACCCTTTTCTAACCTTCATACCCCCTTTTCCACCTAGCCACCACTTCAACAAGTCGTCCCCCCTAGGGAAGTTGCGCCCCCTTCTTTGAGGAAACTTTAGAAAATAAAAAATAATGTGTGTGGGGCCCTCCTCTCCCTAAGTGCACCCTCCTAGACCTTCCACCTCATCATTTGACTTTTCAAATGCTTGACAATTCATCCTCCACTAGCTACCAAAACCCTAACCCTAGCTAGTGCACCCCCCTCCTTGAGATTCTCACTCTTTCTAAAGGAGTGACACTTGGAGAAGATCCAAGAGGGGTAGCTCTTGCTTTCCAAGTATAAATGAATGCCCTCATTTCTCATCTATTCTTTGCCTACTGTTATTATGCTCAAATTTTTCCCATCTCTCCCAAGCTATCCTAACCCTTTTCTAACCTTCATACCCCCTTTTCCACCTAGCCACCACTTCAACAAGTCGTCCCCCCTCCTTGAGGAAACTTTAGAAAATAAAAAATAAAGTGTGTGGGGCCCTCCTCTCCCTAAGTGCACCCTCCTAGACCTTCCACCTTAACATTTGACTTTTCAAATGCTTGGCAATTCATCCTCCACTAGCTACCAAAACCCTAACCCTAGCTAGTGCGCCCCCCTCCTTGAGATTCTCACTCTTGCTAAAGGAATGACACTTGGAGAAGATCCAAGAGGGGTAGCTCTTGCTTCCCAAGTAAAAATGAATGCCCTCATTTCTCATCTATTCTTTGCCTACTGTTATTATGCTCAAATTTCTCCCATCTTTCTCTCTTTCTCATTCTTGTTCACATTTTTTGGAGAGAAGATTGTTGCAAGTATTTGCAACAACCTTCTACTTTGATTAATTAAGAAAGCTTTGGAGGCCATTGATGTGTGAAGAGTATTCTTGGTACATCATTTCTTGGAGGTGACTTGGTATTGTGTTTTTGTGCATGCATTTGTTTACTAGATTAGAGTAGAGATCCCAAGCAAAGTCTTTTGCTTGGGTAGGTTTGCAATAGTTTTATTGTAGATCTAGATGAGTACAATTTAGTTTTGCAAAGTATTTTGTGATATCTAACATCTCTACTCACTCCTTTGCTGTATCTTGTAGCTTGCTCACATTGTTTGTTGGTCATCTCTAGTGTTGGAAGAAATATTTTCAGAGCTGGAAATTAGTTATTTCAAACCATTTTCACCTCCATATTTTTCTGCAATTTATTTCTGCAACTTTCCTTTCATTTTTGGGCATACTAACATCTAGAATAGGTCACTTTTAAATACATTTACTTGCTGTAATTTTTTGCAGAAAATTTCTGTGTTAATAACATAAATTTTCTTAAGTTTGTGTCACTTGTGTAGCATTTCTAGCAAGCTTTTGCTTGTTGGTTTTTTTTGCAGGTTGGTGACCAAAGAGGTGATCCAAAGGCCATTTAGGGCCTCTACAAGCAAGAGATCAACCTCCCAAAGTTTGGGTAACAAGTACCCACCTCTCTTTTTTCTTTTCTTCATTGTAAGCAAGCCCAAGGGAGTCCCAAGGGCTTGCATTTCTAAATCATTGTAGATTTTCTGCATTTTATTTTCTAGTTTTGCCTACACCTTGGAGAGAGTTTGGCAAGGCCAACCATCCAAAAACATAAGGCTAGGATCTTAGATTTATTTTTCAGCATTGTTATTTTATTGTTTGCCCCAGTTGTCATTAGGACAAGGTTGTGTGGCTAGGATTTCTTTTCAAGTTTTCATTTCAAACATTTTATTTTTATTCACCCACATGTGCACAAAACCGGAAGGCCTTGTCCTCCATCTTGTGCACTTGTTGTGGTTTCTTAGTTTAGATTTACTTTTAAAGTCATTTCATTTAGTTGCTTGCCTACATCTTGGAGAGAGTTTGACAAAGCCAACCATCCAAAATCATAAGGCTAGGTTAATATTATGGTTATTGCTTCTATGTGTTCATGCTTAATGGTGTAAATTTCTAGATCTAGAAGTAATCACTTAATGTTGGCTTAAGTCCATGGAGGCATAATTGTTAGATTGTTTCATCTATTTTACTTTCATTGCAAGTCATTTATTTTCCAAGTACTTTACTCTTTCAAGTTACACACTTTCAAGTACTTTCATTACTTGCAATTTACTTTTCCAAGCATTTTTAATTCTTGCAATTTCCATTTCAAGTACTTCATGCTCTTTCAAGTTATTTACTATTGTTAAGTACTTTCTTTCCATTGCAAGCACTTTCATTTACAAGCACTACATTGCAATCACCTCACTAACTTAACTTAATCAACTTAAGCTCAATTAATCTTTAGTTCCATAGGGCCTAAAATTTATCTAGTAATTAGATACACCTTTTACTGTCTCAACTTTGCTACCAAAAAAGGAACCTAAGGAAGAAGCAGGGGGTGCTAGATCATGGATGGTCTCACAGCACTAGGTGTCCCCCTTGTGGAGTACTTTTGTTCCCGGATTGACCTGTGGAGCTAGGGTGTGGCCTTGTTTGCCTCACTTATTGAGCACCCAACAGTCCTTTTGGTACAAGCGGGGAGAGTTCTTGGGAAGTCACTTAGTTTAGGATTCACACTCACATCTAATAACTTAATCAATCCTAATTAATCCACTACAACATTGGACAATTTTCAGTTAATATCTTTTATGGTTTATGCTTAACAAATCTTGCAAGCACTTTACATTTCCATTTATTTTACATGCAAGTTTATTTCAGCACTTTGTGGATATTGACTAAGTGAACCTTAGAGTTGCGCACTTGCCCTTGGAGGCTTCTTTTGGGTACTTTGCACTCAAGTTTAAGTTGTGTTTTGGTATATTGGCTCGACCCCCTTGAAGTTGCGCATCCTTTGGAGGCAACTTCATTACTTGGGTTTGTTGTTGTGTATGCCATTGAAACAACCCCTTAGAGTTGCGCATCTTGTGGAGGCACTCTATGTTTGGGTTTGTTGGCTTGATGTGTTGTGGTTTACTTTCCCTTGAACATCTTTCATTTCCCTGCACATTCAAGTATTTCAAGTTAGTTGCAAGTTAGTGTTTTGTATTTAGCTTTGTCCATAGTTGTATCTTGTATCTTATTGTATCTCTTAGTTATTCTTTTCATATCAACTTTGTAGATAGTTGCTTAATTCGTTTATTTGTATCTAGTCCTAATTGTAAAATCTTGTATCAAGTAATTCTTTGTATTTAGTTGTAATCTTTTGTAGATTCTAAACTCCCCTTAACTTAGTTGACCCCTTTACCCAACCTTAGGCACTAGTCTTAGTTGTCTTAGGAAAAGGGCTTGCCTTTGTATTTTGAAATATTGCACTTTGCATTGTTGACTTTCATATAGGTTAGATTTCCCCCCAAACTTTAATCAATTAAAATCAACTCCTAGAACACCTTAATCACTCATATAGTAACTAGGGTCTACCCCCCTTGGCTTCCCTAGGAGTAAGCCTAGACGGAAGAAGTTCAAGTCGAGGTGACAATGGGCTTGAACTTCGGCATTGTGCCTCCAAGGACACACTAAGTGGATTGGACTTAGTCCACGTTAGCAAGTGTGTATAAGGACGACAACAGGTCCAACTATTGAAATGCTAAGAAACACTATATCTCCTCGATGATAAGCCTGTAAAGGTTCTGTTGTAGCAGTGCTCTGAAGATTCCAATTGTAAAACCTGCAATATGATTGCAGTACCATCTTTTGCCTTTGCTAGAAACTCCTCAAAATGGCATGTGGAACACCACAAGGGGAGAAAATAAAAACTTAACCCAATCCATCGAGTTTTGGAGGAGTCAAATACAATGCGGCTTGGACAAATGAGATATGAGAAAACAAAGCATTTCATTCCACCTAGTCTCCAATGGATCAAAGGAGGTCGAACACATATGGATTTTGGATTATACTTGGAATAGATATAGAGTATGGGCTGTAGAGAAAAGAAAAATGATGAACCTTTTGATGATTTTGAAATGCAGAGCATAATATTGGAAACAGTCTTATTAGAGGATATTATTGGAAACAATATTATTAGAGGATAATATTGAAACATGCATTACAATCCCAACACACGTGAAATTTGTCATGATTTTCTTGAATGGAATGCAAGAAGGACAAAAATACGCTGCCCAAGTTTATCCAAGACTTTCAAGGAAAGCATTTTTTTTATTTCTTGGCAAAACAATGGGCTCATGTACACATGATCATTATACCATCTTTGTTAAGACTCCTTTTTCTAGCACATCATCAAGTAGAAGTTCCTCCCATAAAAATCATTTGCAATTGACCTTGAATGTATTTCACTTGGCTTACTAGAGACATTCAATGTGCCAAGAAAAATGCTCCTAGAACATTCTCATAGCAAACTTTGTTCATGAGATTATTGAATGTAGCAAACTGATCATGCTTTAGCTATATGATGAAATTTCTAACGTGGCTATCCTACAAGGGATAAAATATAGAGTATAGTGCTTGCTACAGGTGTTCTTGTGGCTATGACTTATAGGCTGAAACATATACGTGTGGAAGATTCATTAGTAGCCTAACACCCTCTCAAACTTTAGCAACCTAAGGTAACAATAAGGGTTTCCACAATATAATAAATACATAACCATGATATACCCATGTTCTTTTTGCTTTTAGTGTGTCATAGAAGATGAATTGAGGTTCGAAAGTTGATTCATAGCTAGGTGAGATATGAATCATTAGAGGTTGTTTTGTTATAGCATTTGATTCAAGTGTGGTATGAGATGATGAGATCTTGACATAACCACGATGGGAATACTAGAGAGTCCACAAAGTGTCTCATCATCTAAATTACAAAATTGATATATTGAGAACCTGTCATAACCACCATGGGAATTCGACGAAGTGTCTCATTATCCATGAAATTTTTCCACACCTGTCCCAGGAAACTTAGATGCTCTTCAATGTATTCCAAATAATAGTAATGAAGGCTTTTGAATTTCATAATGCGTAGCTTCTACAAATAACCCCTCCTTTATTTTTATTCTAGTGGAATACTTCTTCCTCCTTCCAAGCTTTCTGCAAAAGAGATTAGTACTATGGGTGGCTCTTACAGCACCACAAAAGAAAATATTATTAACTTAACTCGTGCATCCTATGATGATTTTAATGCACAATATCATGAGCAAGGGATATTAGAGGGGTAGTCGACGTTTCCTTGGAGTTCGCTTCAGCTTTGTATTGTTCCTATGATGATCCTATGGCAAAAGTCCTAATTCTTTGAGTGCCTCCCTGGCAACGGCGCCAAAATGACGAGGTGTAAATATGTTTTCCGATTGTTGGTGTCACATTACACTTATCATTTAGATTGTCAACCCGAAGTTCAGCTAATTCTTGCGAGGCACTCCGTGCAATATACACAGAAGAAGGATTCTTACCTCTGTTGTGCAATTTAATCTAGAAAATCAGCTAAGAACTATTGCAAGCATGAACCTAAGGAAAGCATAAAAAGATGGAATCACAGTGTTCTTGACCACTAGCCCAACTGTTGGCACCCCGTATAGTTAGACGACTGAGAACTAGGCTTGTGGTCTCACTACTTAGCTCTGTTCACTGGGTGGGGTCAAGAATGACATGATTCCATAGCGCTCATAAACTAAAGCAGCATTTAAAAAGAAATCTAGTTATGACATCTAATCTAACTTTCACACACTGCAAATGAAAGATAAATATGAATTTTACTGTAATGCTAACCATAAAGTTATAAAGAAAGGACGAACAACATTCCAATTTCTACTTAGTTAATGGCACCTCGAACGTTACAATCATTGGAGATCATATCCAAAACTTAACATTTTGCTTGGCATACTTAAGTATTAATAGAGAACACAGTGATCGTACAAGATCCTAACTCTGCACACCTTAATTCAGTAACATCAACATTCAGTGGCATAATCTACAGGTAATCAAGATGAAACAGAGCACTAAAATAAAGCGTGGTAAATTATAGCATGCATAACCAAGCAACTAGATAGTGGAAATGAAATTAGAAACCAACA
>SNQJ01S0026567.1:30085-42870 GCA_010110895.2 Picea sitchensis
ATTACCTCATGGAGCAAGAGCCTTTTCTGATACAAGCCCAGGCCGGTAGTGATGGAGGCTGGTACTGCTGACAGGACAAGTCTGGCTAAGAAGAAGAAAAGATGGGTCCTCAAGGGCCATGCTCAAGTCAATCTGCTCTCGTTCTCCATGTCTAGGACCATGTGGGCCTCGAGACATGATCTCCTAGTTATCCCTAGATAGCGGGGATAACATGTCCATCATAGCAAAGTGCCGAGTCATCCAGAGATTTGGATGCACACAAAATATAAAATATTAAGTGTAGGCAAAAACAGGGCATTACAGTTAGGTATGAAGTAAATTTTCTATAGTCTGTTTGTCCTTGCTGATGAGCTTGCTGAAATCCATTGACACTGTTATTGCTTAGAATTAGGGGGACTGGATTCTGGGAAAATGTAAAATAATGCCATAAGTTGGATCTGGCTATATTGTTGGGATTCTTGGGGAAGTTTTTCTTGTTAACAATTCACTGATTTGGATAATATTTCTTTTTATTAATAGGTGTGATTTGCTTCCAAAGATGAGCATAGTTGATCAAATTAGAGTTAGTAGTTGTCATTTGATATAACTCGTGTCTGTTCTTGGTTAATAAATAAGTTTGGTTATGTTTTGTGATGATATTATTTGTCTCTTGATGCATTGACTAAATCTGAAGCTTGATCAGTTATGGATGTCTTTATGCATTGCTTTGGTAATGCTTGAAGTTGATTTTCTTGTTGACTACATATCACAATTAACAATCCCAGATGGCAGGTTGCAGAGATTGCTGCCTCTTAAGAGAGTCCTGACTGAAGTGGAGCATGATATAAGCGACACACATGAAGCTATAGAGCAGGCATGCATCTTGACGATGTCTATCCTAATGTATTATTTGTTTGTTTGACTTGGAATCGATTTTCTCTTAAAGGCAGTACTAAAAAATCTTTAGTATAGCTCTCGTAAGATTTGAATAACTGATTGTAAAGAATTTAAAGATTTTCAGTTCATAAAAAAACTTGAGAAAACCTATGTATAAGAAAGGTTATTCAATTGATTTCTATTGATGTGTTGCATGACAATTTTCTTAATCACAGAGCAATGGGCAGAAGACAATGTCAGAGCAGTTAATTACCTGGTGAAATCTACATAAATTAATAAATAATTATTTTTCTTATATACAGGTTCTCTCTCTCTCTCTCTCTCTTATCTAAATGAGAGGGTAGTTAACTAGGATTGTAAATACTAATTTCGACTTTCTTCAATCTAAGTAGCCATACGAGCAGTGTGCCATTCCAACTTCGAAATCAAAAGACTAGAGTCTGATAGAGTTAATGTTTTAGTAATAGTCACATCATGTATTGTTACATAGCTTAGGACTTTTAACTTATGAAGAGCTAATAAAGTAAAGGGATTTAAGTGTCTAATTAAGTCACATGTCAATTTATGGTTATGCTGGTGGTTGTCTAACTTATGTCTCTTTCATGATATATTATCATGTATTGGTTTTCACACATCGAATAATAATATCAAATATGTCTCTTCTCTCTGTTCACAAATATTCTATTATTTGTATGTGTATGTGCCTCTTTAATAGAGGTTACCCTTCTTATGCTTCATGTCATAACTCCCATTTGGTTTGAGGTATTGTGAGTGTTAATGCAAATTCCTGCACCTAAAATCAGATCTGAAACAAGTTAAGACTTGTTGTTCTGTATTTAAAATCAGGCTTGAAGTGATTTAAAATTGTTGTTTATGTTTGAAATCAGATCTGCAAATGAGTTAAAATGTGCACAGAATTTTGGTTAATTCTAGGAAATTTGTCCTTGATATGTCACTAACAAATTCCTTTCCGTTTGGGTTGGTGCATGCCAACCACAGGGGGGTGTCCCTAGACTTCTTACTTGCTGCTGTTATATTGTCTCATTTTGTTAACCTTTGGATTTTCTCACTGGGAAATCCTGGGGTTAAGAGTCAGTATTATCTTCATCTACTGGCATTCAGACTTTTCTTCAGAGACAACATTTGATCAGGCCGATGTTGTTTCCCGTCAGGGGCAGGTACATAGATTGGTTATGTAGTGGTTTTGCTTCAGTGACAGTCAACTCAGTTCTTCATGGTTCAGAGAGAGAGATTGTTGCTTTCATCCATTTCCCTATTTTTTAGGAGGCAGTGTCGGGAGGCCCACATGACATTTTTGAGTACATAGTATTGTTCCTGGTTGCATTATGAAGCCAGTGAACCCTTTCAGATATGTCATCTGATTACTTTCTATTTTTAGCAGGCAGAGATTGGAAGGTTAGATGGTGATTCTGATTGCAATTCTTGAATCCTTATGAAAAATTGAATCCAATGAGTATATACACATTGACTTCCGAGGACTTTCTATTTTTAGTAGTGTCTATTTTTAGACATACTATTTTTGGCAACATCTATTTTTAGTAGGAAATGACACATGGCAGTTTCCAGAAATGACGTGGCAGTTGGTTGGACATTTGGATGAGTTGGCGTCCACGTTGGATAGATGAGTCATGATGAGAGGAGGGAAACCTACCTTTATTCTCTCCATCCTTAATCCTCCCACCCACCAAAATCCCTATATTCTCTCCCTAATCTCTCTCCCATTTCCCTCTTTCTCTCCATTCGTCCCACCAATCAAGGGGCCTAAATTTCCTCAACCACTTCCACAAATCTCTCCCTAATTTCCCTCTCCCTAATTTCTGAATCCCTATTTTCTTTCCCTAATTTCCCTCTCCCTAATTTCCCAATCCCTATTTTCTCTCCCTTATTTCCCTCTCCTTAACTTCTCTCCCATTTCCCCCTCTTGACTCATTTGTTTATATAATCAAGGGCATTTCATTGTACAAGGGTTGGACATTCTACTTCAGCAACTCTATTATTCAGAATTTTCTCTCTTCTCCTCTCTTCTTCTAGCTTTCTGTTTGTATGCAGGGATCACTACTACACCAATTTTTGTACTTGTTTTCTTGGTGCCATCAACGTCTAAGCACTTGCAGAAATAAAGTTTTAATGTGCTTGTATCGGGCCTTCTTTTCTTGCTGGTGTACATGTTTGTTTACTGTTTATTTGCAGAAGTTTTAGCATACCATTTGGGCTATTTTTTGCTGTTTGGTATTGTTTTCTGCACTTTTTATTTGCTGAATTTGGAGCTAATGAACTAAGGATTCCAGCAAGTATTAAAAATTTTAATTTCTGAAAACATTGCTTGTCTAAAAAACAATTGCAACCTTCTTATTTGTTGCTGTCATATCATATTTGCTGCTGTTATATTGTCTCATTTTGTAGGTTTACAGGTGATGGGCAGCAAGCAAGAATGCTAGGGACACTCCCCTGTGGTTGGCATGCACCAACTCAAACGAAGAGGAATTTGTTAGTGACATCAAGGACAAATTTCCTAGAATTAATCAAAATTCTGTGCACATTTTAACTCATTTCCAGATCTGATTTCAAGCATAAACAACAATTTTAAATCACTTCAAGCCTGATTTTAAATACAGAACAGCAAGTCTTAACTCGTTTCAGATCTGATTTTAGGTGCAGGAATTTGCGTTAACAGTGAGTAAATGCCAAAGTTCAATGTCCATAAAGATTTTCTGGTTATCTTAGAAAATGGAAGCTCAATCTTAGCAGAATTAAAAATATCATTCTCTATTCAAAAGAGTAGGTTTCCCTGCTGTGGGTGGATCAAAATGACTGATTTTTTTACTTTGTGTTTAGGAATGCATACTTTATGTTTTTCATTCATATCATCTTGTGATCTATAATCAGGTGTTTCTTCCATAAATCATAAACTATATATTTAGCTTACTATGTTGCTATTATCTGCAAGTAAGTATAGTTCTGAAACAAAAAACTAAATCTGTGGTTATGAAAATGCTTTATATATTACCTTAAAGAACAATTAAGTACAACAGAGTTCAAGATAGTTACATCATACAAACAACAGGGGAACCAGGAAAGCTTCAGTCCATGAAAGCTAGAAAGGTCATCATATGGGTGTGGGTGCCCACGGGGAGGGACTCAATATAACAATTGCAAGCATGTTGGTGAACTTGTAGGAGTAAAGCCAACTCTTCCTTAAAACTCTGCAAATCCCCAAAAGAAAGGGGATGAGGAACCTCATTAAAAGTAACTTTACAACCTTGTATCCACACAAAACTAGTTGCAACCAAATGCATTGAAAGCCAAAGAAATTTTCAGCTATCCTTGACCATCCAAGTGTCGCCTATGTTGATGTTATTGTAGCATCTAGCAGGTATTCTCACATTGGCCTTGGTGTTGGGCACGTGGGAATCTTTGTTGGCACTCACATTGCATTTTTATTTTGTGAAAACCCCTTTTGTATAGTGTTGGGGCTTCACACCCACATGGAAGAATAAACAATTCTAGTTTAATGTTGAGTTTGGTGGAGGGATCCTTAAAGTAAGTTAAGGGCTTCTAAATTCACTTTAGATTCCTATAAAAGGAGAGACAATGTGAGGAGGCACCACACACATCTTATCTTGTCATTATGGAGTTGGCATGAATGAGTGAACACTCTTGCCAAGGAGATTAGGGTGGCAATTTCAGCAAGGAAATTTTGCACTTGGGAAAATCTGATCTAGGGTTTGCTGGTCTTTCTTTCTCAGTTTTCAGCCAAGGAAGAGAAGCCACACGTGTGAGGAGAAAGGAGAGAGAGGCTGCATGTGTAGAGCTGTACAGTCCGTACCACACGTGCAGACCGTACAACTGCAGGAATAGCTGCACGTGCGGACTGTTAAAATATTCGATGTGCTGGTTTTACCATAGACAACATCACTATTTTTACCCAACCATAGGCTCACAGCCACCCCCGAGCACCATAACCTTTTCTAGATAGAGTGATTCCGGAAACAACACTCGAATGAACATATATCCAAGAGAGCGCATCTTTCTCTAAGGATAGCTCACTAGACGGAAAGTCCCAAAGCCATAGAACAAGAACAATACTCAGCTGCAGCAGTTGCAGTTGCACTTACCAAGAACACCACTAAGAAATATCACCAAGAACACCACCAAGAGATACTAGAATGTAGGGTGCACATCTTAGGCTAGATGGCGTTAGAGAGAGAGACCAAGAAACACCCTAGAATATCCACCTTCCATTCTTGCAACTGCAGCTCCAAACTTGCACCATCCTTAAGAGAGAGAGAGTGAAGTGAGCGTGTACACATGAGCTAGATCATCTCGTATTTATAGTGGTTCTTGTCACTTGTTTGGGCCAACTTGTCCTTTTAGAATCTTATACTTTAATATTAATTCTTTTATTGAGTCGACTTGTCTTCTAGGGTTTCTACACATCTATTTAGGGATTCTCTTGCTTCCAGAATATTCTATTCTAGCCAAAGGTTACACATGGAGGTTAATACCTCCCGCAACTACCATAATATCAACACTCCATCCTAGTTAGGGAGGTATTAACAAGTAGCATCGTCATAGCCACATAGGCTATCTCATGATCACGTAGATCAAATCACGAGCAACATCACCACTATCAGTATCATCTGATAGCATCAACTGCATCATCTCTCGAGGCCATACTCCATCTAAGTAATCGGGCATGATGCTGAATAAGTGAACAAAGTGATACAAGGACCATTCTTCTAATCCGGGCATACGTCCTAGAAGAATGACTCTCCCAACAGATGCTGAATGTCCTCAATGGCTCCAAGAACCATCCTCTCCACTGCATCATCTCTAAGCTGTATGATCATATCTAAGCTTTACTAGCATGATGCTCTGCATCATATCTAAGCTGTACGAGCATGATCATATCTAGCATGATGTGGAGTACTATCTACATCATCTCTAAGCCGTACTAGCATGGTGTCAATGCACCATCTCTAAGCTGTGCTCACATGATGTAGATTAATGCCTCTGCATCATTTCACTATCCATCTAAATGGCAATCACCTCCAACACTAGTGGCAGTCTCCATGGCAATCAGATAGTAGCATACAATTGCTACAATGCCATCCAATAGAACACAACTGTGTCTATCCATAGTAGTACACAACTACTGTCCAGTGGTACACAACCACTCCTAGTAACACACAACCACTAACCAGTGACGCACAATCACTACCAGTGGAGTACATCCACCACAGTAGCATACAACTACTATCCAAAGACATACAGTCTCCACAACAATCAAATCATATCATTTGATATCATCCTGCATCAACAATGTCATCAGCTGCATCACCTCTAAGCCATACTAGCATGATGCGAATGCATCATATATAAGTTGTACTGGCGTGATCTGGAGTATCATCTTCATCATCTCTAAGCCGTACTAGCATGACATCTAGCATGATGCCAATGCATCATATCTAAGTTGTATGCCATATCTAAGCTGTACTCGCATGATGTAGATCAGTGCCTCACTGTGTCATCTCTAAGCTGTACTAGTATGACATATCTAGCATGATGCCAATGCATCATATCTAAGCTGTATGTTATATCTAAGCTGTACTAGCATGATCATATCTAGCATAACATGAGCCATATGCATCACCTCTAAGCTGTATGGTCATCTCTAAGCTGTACTAGCATGAACATATCTAGCATGATCTCAATACATCATATCTAAGCTGTATGTCCATCTCTAAGCTGTACTAGCATGCCCATATCTAGCATGACGTGGCTCATCAACATCATATCTAAGCTGTACTAGCATGAACATAACTAGCATGATGTCAATACATCATATATAAGCTGTATATCCATCTCTAAGTTGTACTAGCACGATGCACCTCAAGCCACTGTATCATCCACAACTCCAACCATCTGTATCATATCTAAGCTGTACTAGCATGATGCAAGCATCATCTCTAAGCTGTATGACCATTTCTAAGCTGTATTAGCATGATACAGATCTGCAACTCACTGACAATCCATGATGCCACATATCAACACTCCCTCCCAATTGAGGAAGTCATCTCCTCCCTCTCAACCAAGGGAGCGATCTCCACAAGTCCCAGCTTGTCCCTTAAGTATTTAAACTTAATCTTGGACAGAGGCTTCGGCAAAATATCAGTTGTTTGCTCATCAGTGGAGATATACTGGAGAATCACTTCTTCCCTATGTACTTTATCATGGAGAAAGTAGTAGTTGATCTCAATGTGCTTCGACCTGTCATGGAACACCGGGTTCTGTAAGAGCTTCACACATCTCTAATTATCACAATATATCAAAGTCGAATCCAACACCTGATCAAATAGTCCAGAAACCAGTTTACAGAGCCATACTGCTTCCGTACAAGCATCGCAAGCTGCAATATACTTTGCTTCTGCAGTGCTGAGTGCAACAAACTTCTCTTTTCTTCTAGCCCATGATATCATAGCAGATCCCAAATTGAAACATACACCAGAAGTACTCTTTCTATCATCTGCATTCTCTGCCCAATCTGAGTCAGTATATCCATGCAACTATACATCACTGCTTGAGGCATTTCTCAAACCATAGTTTAGCGTCCCACAAAGATATCTCAAAATATGCTTTGCAACTATACAATGCTCATGTCTAGGTTCCACTTGGAACTGGCTCAACGTGTTCATAAAAAAGCAAATGTTCGGTCGGGTATTCACCAAATACATCAATGAGCCAATCAATTGCAGGTACAAGGATGAGTCTACTGGATCAGAATTGGAGTCTCTCAACTTCCTCATATCTGTCACCATGGGAGTTGCGATGGATTTGCAATCCATCATCCCAAACTTCTGAAGAATCTTTACAACATACTTTCATTGCCACAGGAAGATTTCCCCACGCTTCTGCTATACTTCTAGTCCCAAATAATAATGCATGAGACCAAGATCCTTCATATCGAATTCAGAGGCTAAATCCCTCTTACACTGAATAATGAGAGGCTCTGCACCAAGCTCTGAGCTTGCTTTAGTCCATACAAGGCCTTCTTAATACATGGATTTCTCTCGGGTGTACCCCAAAACCTTGAGGTTGCTCTTGTTGAATTTTAATGCTTGGTCGAAGCACATGTATTTTATTTTTGTTTTAGCATGAGATTGACCCATAAACACTGCAACAACAATACACTAGCTGCAGTAAACCAAGATCACAAGAAGAATAACAATGCACAAAAGACACCAGAAATTATCCTGGGAAAACCCTTCTCAACCAAGGGAAAAACAAGAGAAGAGCCTCTCTCCACCGAAAATATAGGTGCTAACAAAGGTGGCCCTGAAGACAAAACCCTAGCACACAATAGGGTGCTCTATGACCAAGGAGGATAATGCCTAGTAAAGAGTGTGCACTTTAGTCCTCCAATTTCAGACCATGTGTTTTGTGAATCAGAGAGATGATCCACAATGGGGATCTATCTCTTATTTATGTATGACCTAGCACATCAAATGGATGTGTCTATTGACACAATAGGGCTGACTTGTACAACTGAATAATATAATTAATCTTTACACAATATTAATTATCTTTACATGGTGGGGCCGACTTGTACCCTTTACAATACAAATTAGGGTTTTAACAAAGTCTTACTCTTTGACAATATAACAAGGGATCTCACACATCCTCTAGTGCTCTGCCACTAGGGACACGTCCACCTGTGCTCAGCCACAGGGACGTCACTCTCAACATATCAACTCAACTAAGTCCATAGGAGTACTATCTGGAGAGCCATCTCAAGTCGACTCAACTAAAGTCCATAGGAGTCCGAGAGGAGACAATCTCAAGTCGTCTCAGCTCAGTCCAGAGGAGCACGACAAGAGACCACACACGTCATCTCAACTCAGTCCAGAGGAGTACGACTCACTTATCACATAAGCGTTCTCACAGATCGTCTCAACTCAGTCTAGAGGAGAACAACCTGGAGAATGTCTCATGAAGCTGCAATCAACAAAAACTCTATGTATACTCAATTACTCCATTGAGCAAAGTGGTCTTTACATCCATCTGATGTATACTCCAACCCATGGATGCTGTAAGAGATATGATGGCTGTAATAGAGGTGTATCTGGCAACTGGAGAAAACGTCTCATCATAGTCTTCTCCCTTTTGCTGGGAGAACCCTCTTGCCTTGTATTTATCGATACTCCCATCTACTGCATGCTTTATCTTGTAAACTCATTTACAGACTTTTCTTCAGGTCTAGGTATGATTTCCCATACATCATTTTTCATGATGGATTGATAAGATCAAACACAGTCGACGGGAGCATCGAGAACCACAAAACAAGATTTGTTGCTAGAGGATTCTCTCAGGTGGAGGGAATAGATTATGAGGAGATATTTGCTCCTGATGCTCGATACACTTCTATCCGGACGATTATTGCCCTTGCAACATCTAGGGGTTGCAGATTACATCAGATGGATGTGAAGACAACCTTTCTCAATGGAGAGATTGAGGAAGAGGTATACATTGAGCAACTAGATGGTTTCATGATACATGAGAAGGAATCTCACGTGTGCAGGTTGAAGAAGTCCCTGTATGGACTCAAGCAGGCACCTCGAGATTGGTATGCGAGGATTGATGGACACCTGATGAGTTTGGGCTTCAATAAAAGTGTTGCTGATCACAACCTGTACTGCAAGACTATTAATGGTGAGTCCCTGATTTTGGTCCTCTATGTTGATGATTTATTCCTCATCGGTACAGAGAACCCTATTGCTGAATGCAAGTATGCGTTGACCTCTAAGTTTGAGATGAAGGACCTTGGTATGATGCACTACTTCTTGGGATTAGAGGTGTGGCAGAGAACTGATGAGATCTTCTTGAGTCAAGTGAAGTACACAATTGAGATATTGAAGAAGTTTGGGATGCTGAACTGTAAGCCCATGGCTACACTAATGGTGACGGATCATAAGAAACTAAGTGTGTCTTCGTCCGATTTCGACGAGATTAATCCGACCCTATACAGACAACTGATTGGATCATTGATGTATCTGGTTACCACTAGACAAGATACTTGCTATGTAGTGACTGCACTTAGCCAGTTTATGATACTTGCTATGTAGTGACTGCACTTAGCCAGTTTATCATTCAGCTAAGACAAACACACTGGATTGCTGCGAAGCATGTGTTGAGATACCTAAGAGGCACAGTTGGACATGGTCTGAGATATACTTCCAATATTGACATGAGATTGCAGGGATATATTGACTCTGATTGGGCAGAGAGCACAGTGGACAGGAAGAGCACCTCCAGGTGTTGCTTCACTTTGGGATCTGCCATGATTTCCTGGTGTAGCAGAAAACAAACTTATGTGGATTTGAGCACCGCAAAAGCATAGTACATTGTATTGAGTGTGGCAGTCTGCGAAGTAGTGTGGCTTCGCAAGCTCCTTGCAGATTTATTTGGACATGTGCCGGATTCCACTGTTATTCATTGTGATAATCAGAGCTGTGTGAAGGTCTCAGAGAATCCAGTGTTTCATGACAAATCGAAACACATTGAGATCAAGTACCATTACATCCGAGACATGGTGCAAAGGAAGGCAGTACTGGTGCAATACCTTCCTACAAATGAGCAGGTAGATGATGTTCTTACCAAACCCCTCACCAGGACGAAGTTCAAGTACTTTCGTGACAGACTTGGCGTGGTAGAGAATGCCTCCCTCGCTGAGAGGGAGTGTTGATGTTTGCAGCTTCCTGACACATTATCCAGATCGTACTCCTCTGTGACTGAGTTGAGTTGATCTGCGAGGACACTTATCCGAGAGGGATAAGTGTGTTTAGGGTTATAGCCCAACATCCCTTGTGGAGAGCACATGAGGACACGTCCCTTGTGGAGAGCACATGAGGACATGTCAAGGGAGTTGACCTTGTTTCTAGAGTGATTAGCCTCTAGAAGTCCACATGGGAGTGTCATGTGTGATAGACCTTTTGCTACTACAGTGGTTGTGTACCACTTGTGAACACTGTGTGTCTCTGGACAGTAGTTGTGTACTACTACAATGGTTGTGTACTGTTATAACACAAGTTGTAGGTTGGGCAAATCCCGACCCAACCACAAAAGCAAGTGCTAGAACTTGGGAATCCTACATTCAATGTCACCTTGATGTAGGTCCCACACTTCAAGAGTGACTAGGTTACTCTAGGGAGGCGATTTCGGTGACCCTAGGGGGAATGAGATGAAGATGGATAGAGATGGAAGTGGAGCCCCTAGAGGTCAAGTCTAAGTGGAGTGATATGTGGGAAGAGATGCCTTGTAAGTCAAGTGATTGTTGCCCCAAAGGTATAGTACTTCTCCTGAGGATTGTACCCGCCCGAGACACACGAAAATCCAACTTGCAATGATATATGTTAGTATGGATCAGCAAGTTAAGCTTGCTATCCCTAATTTGCAGCAGTAGATAACCGTTTATATCAGCAAATAAAGCATTCTAAATCAGCATGTAAAACATAAGATCATTCATCAATATTATCAATGAGTTAGGCAATCAATTGTAAATGAAATATGGCACTTTGAGGCTGAATAAAACAAGCTGTTATAACATGTATATTTCTGCAGAAAATTGCAGCCTTATGGATGTAGCTTTTAGTCACTTATATCAGAAAATTACACCATCAAAATATGCCAACAATCAGCCCAATAGATGCGCCCTAGTTAGTAGAGTAAATGAGCAAAAATTAGGAGCTAGTCTAGGGTCAGTTTAGGAGTTATGGTTAGTAGTTTATCTAGGTTAGATCAGCCCTAATGGCTGTAGGTTAGGGTTTGTTACAACAAACAAAGAAGTGGGAGAGAGGTGATGCCCTATTAGGGGAAGACTCCTCTCAATGTAGCAAACCAACTCCAAGTAAGAAATCTTTCAAAAGACGAAAATTCACATTTTCCAAGGCAATGATTTTATATCTCCAATGGAAAAAATAGATGACTAGTGCCTTTACTATTGGGTTAATTGAGTCAAATAAATGAACTAGAGATGCTACTTCCTTGGGGGGTGTAAATCTTCTTACTTTCCAAGGCAAGTATCTCTAGTTAGGGTTTGAGAATGAGGGGTGTAAATCCCTTGCAACATCAATGAAATTTAAACAATAAATGATGGAGACTAGAGTGGGGGTGTAAATACTCTTAGTTCCCACTTAGCTCCTAGCACAACAATCCTTGACTTGAAAAAATGATAGCATTAGAGTAAAAGACCATAGCAAAATCAAGAAAGATGCTAAAATAATCCACCATAAATGCTAGAAAGCATTCCTCCACGGCTAGCACCTCACTCCTCCATCAACCATTCACAAGAGATAGCCATAAATAAGTGCACAAGAGATAAATATACCAAGTGTACCGAAAATTTCAGATCAATTTCCTCTCAAAAGAGGGAGAGTTATTTTAAAATGAAATCTTATGATCTCTTATTTATTCAAAATGTCACTAAGGTGAATTTCCCATATATTAAGGGGTAAACCACAAGACTAGGGGTCAACAACTCTAATCTTGCCCCCTTTAACAAAGTAATATTAAACAATTCATTTAAAGTTTCACTTTTGCACAAATAAAACCCTAATTCTACATGGACGTCACCCCTTTAGGGGACGTTTTGCCACTTGGGACAAGTCGTTGGTGTTGGAGAAGCTTTGGTAGGCCTCCAAAGGCCACATGTCAATCTTCTATGCAATATCCTCATGGCCAAGGCTTCATCCTGTTAATATTATGGTAGTTGCGGGAGGTATTTACCCCCACGTGTGAACCTGACGAGAATAGAAGACTTCGGGAAGCAAGAGAAACCCTAATGAATTGGCTAATAACCCTAGAAGCCTTGTCGGCTCAAGAAGATAATTTAT
>SNQJ01S0026567.1:43099-54282 GCA_010110895.2 Picea sitchensis
AAAAAGTGACATAATGTACTTTAACCAAAGTCAAAGTACAAATAGACATAAAGGACTAAGGACAAAGTGCCAAATGACTTTCCCACATGTGCTAAGGAGGGAAAACACATGGGGAACACCTCCCAAGGTACACAAATCAACATTAGCAACCCTCAAATTCCCACGGCCTGCCTTCATTTACTGTGTAAAAAGTCATCTTCAAGAACACTGCTCTGATACCATGTTGAATTTTTTATGATGGCTCAAAGCACATGTAGTTTATTTTTGTTTTAGAATTTACTTGAACCATAAACACTGCAACAACAATACACTAGCTACAGTAAACCAAGATCACAAGAAGAATGACCATGCACAAGACACCATAAATTATCCTGGGAAAACCCTTCTCAACCAAGGGAAAAACCCAACAACCGCTTTGCTATATTTCCAAGAGAAGAACCCCTCTCTCCACCAAAAATATAGGTGCCAACAAAGGTGGCCCTCGAGACAAAAGCCTAGCACACAATAGGGTGCTCTATGACCAAGACGGATGGCACCTAGAAAAGAGTGCGCATTTCAGTCCTCCAATTTTAGACCATGCGTTGAGTGAATGAGAGAGATGATCCACAATGGGGATCTATCTCTTTAATATATACAAGTCCTAACTCAATGAATAGAAGTGTCTATTGGCACAATATGGCCGACTTGTATGACTTAATAATATAATTAATCTTTACACAATATTAATTATCTTTACATGGTGGGTTTGACTTGTACCCTTTACAATACAAATTAGGGTTTTACCAAAGTATTACTCTTTGACAATATAGCAAGGGATCTCACACATCCTCTAGTGCTCTGCCACTAAGGACACGTCCACCTGTGCTTAGCGACAAGGACGTCACTCTCAGTAGATCAACTCAACTAAGTCCATAGGAGTACTATCTAGAGAGCCATCTCAAGTTGACTCAACTAAGTCCATAGGAGTCTGATAGGAAACCATCTCAAGTCGTCTCAACTCAGTCCAGAGGACAACGACAAGAGACCACACACGTCATCTCAACTCAGTCCAGAGGAATATGACTCACCCATCACTTGGGCTTTCTCACAGATCGTCTCAACTCAGTCCAGAGGAGAATGACCTGGAGAATGTCTCATGAAGTTGCAATCAACAACACTCCCTCTTAGCTAGGGAGGCATTCTCCACCAGGCCAAGTCTCTCACGAAAGTACTCGAACTTCATCCTAGCAAGCAGTTTGGTGAAGATATCTGCAACTTGCTCGTGTGTAGAAAGGTATTGCACATGTACTGCTTTCCTCTGTACCATATCTTTGATGTAATGGTATTTGATCTCAATGTGTTTCGATTTATCGTGAAACACATGATTCTTAGAGAGCTTCACACAACTCTGGTTATCGCAATGGATAATGATGGAATCCATCTCATGTCCAAATAATTCTGCAAGGAGCTTGCGAAGCCACTTTGCTTCGTGGACTGCCACACATAATGCAATGTACTCTACTTCTGTGGTACTCAAAGCCACAAAAGTTTGTTTCTTGCTGCACCATGAAACCATGGCAGATCCCAAAGTAAAACAACAATCAAAGGTGCTCTTCTGGTCCACTGAGCTCCCTGCCCAATCTGCATCAGCATATCCTTGCAATCTCATGTCTACACCAGAGGCATATCTCAGGCCATAACCAACTGTGCCTTGTAAATATCTCAACACATGCTTCGCTGCTATCCAGTGTGTCTGTCTAGGATGATTCTTAAACTGACTGAGTACACTCACTTCATAGCATATATCAGGTCTGGTGTTAACCAGATACATCAATGATCCAATCAACTATCTGTGAAGATGTGGATCAATCTCGCCTGAATCGGAAGAAGTCTCGCTTAGTTTCTTCAAATTCATCACCATCGGTGTAGGCATGGACTTGAAGTCTGTCATCCCGAATTTCTTCAATATCTCAACTGTATATTTTCATTGACTCAGGAAAATCTTATCAGTGCTTTGCCACACTTCTAGTCCCAAGAAGTAGTGCATCATACCAAGGTCCTTCATCTTGAATTTAGAAGCCAATGCACGCTTGCATTCAACAATAAGGCTTTCTGAACCGATGAGGAACATATAGGACCAAAATCAGGCACTCGTCACCAACAATGCTGTAGTATAGGTTTGGATCAACAACACTCTTTTTGAAGCCCAAACTTGTCAAGTATCCATCAATCTTCTCATACCATGCTCAAGGTGCCTGCTTTAGTCCATACAGGGCTTTCTTCAACTTGCACACATGAGACTCCTTCTCATGTATCACGAATCCATTTGGCTGCTCGATGTAAACTTCTTCCTCAATCTCAACATTGAGAAAGGTTGTCTACACATCCATCTAATGTAGTCTCCAACTCATGGATGCAACAAGAGCAATAATCGTACGGATGGAAGTGTATCGAGCAACAGGAGCAAATGTCTCCTCATAATCTATTCCCTCCACCAGAGAATCCTCTAGCCACAAATATCGCTCTGTACTTCTCAACACTTCCATCAATTGCATGTTTGATCTTATAGATCCACTTGGAAGTCACTACAGACTTCCCTTTCGGTCTCGAAACAATATACCACACATCATTCTTCATGATGGACTGATACTATTCGGTCATGGCATCTTGCCAAACTTGTTGATCTGTTGCTTCTCTTTGACAAGAAGGCTCAGTATCAATGATGTGGCTCATAGCTGAAATATAGCTCGAAAATCTTTGTGGTCTCTTGCTCTCTCGGAATGTACCATGAGGAGTTGTATGTCTCTTTGCCTCCTGCAGAGTTTGTCGAGCCCATGGAGGCCTCGTTTGGCCTACTGCAATGTCTCATGGAACATTAAATGGAGCTATGGGATCAAATGGATCAGTAACTGTCTCCCTCTGAACTGTTGAAGGGGGAGAAGGTACTGTCTCTCTTCTTTCTTCTCAAATAGTTTGACTCCCTCTGAAGTTTGAAGGATAAACATCTTGTCCTGGAGGAAATTGTGACATCATCCGTTTCTTGTGTTGCTATCCTGGAGACATCCGATGCCTTCTCATGTCCTCCACGGCCTCTACAGTACTTTACTAAGCAAGGAGAAATATGGGCTCCCGTACCATGGATCACGGCCCTTCAATAATGAAATAAGAATTTTGGCCTCCCGTACTAGGATAATAAGCAAGATGGCCTCCTGTAGGGATAACAACCAAAATGGCATCCTGTATTAGGATAATAACCAACCAAGAAAATTTGGACTCCCGTACCAAGGATAATGGTCCAAGTCATGAGGGCTCCCATACTAGGGATAATACCATTCATTATCAAAAGCAAGCTACTACAAAGTAATGATGAAAATCAAATAAGGAATGTAGTACAAAAGTTACCTTAGTCTACAATCACGCTCAATCTTGCTTTTGGTCCTCCTGAGAAAGCTGAGATAGAGTAGAACTCCTCGTCATTCTTGCTTGCATTCCTTGACTTCTTTTGAGGTGGCTTATGTTGCTTTCCTTTCCACAAAGGACAAAAATTCGCATAGTGTGACAGGGGCTTGAAACCTAAGTTGCACGAAACGGGGAAACGTTTATGAGTTTCCAAAACCGGTACGGTACGAAATAGGCCCTCAAAAAATGGAAATGCCGGAGGAAACGTCGGGGGAAACGCCATATATAAAATAATTAAAATATATATATATATATAGTTTTTAAAAAAATAAAGCATTATATTGCAAGAAAAACATAATGATACACATAAATTACATTTTAGAAGGAAAACCATGTCCATATTAACTCCCATAGATGATGAATATCATTCATTACATGAGGCGTTGGCTTCCTTTATTTATACAAGTTGGAAGGCGCTGAAAAGGTGTCTCTTCACTGGGCAGGGCCGACTTGTCTTCTCAGTGGTTAAAACCACTTTAATTAGGCAGCCTGGGGGGCGACTTCTCAATTTGCATAATATATTTAGGGTTTGACCAATCCACAAAAGGGGATTTGGTCAAGTACAATGCCCGACATGATCAATCCACAAAAGGGAATTGATCTAATTAATAATAACCCAATAATAAATAGAATACTCTTTATAGTTACAATATTTCAACATCCTCCTATCTTCCTTGGCTTTCCCAACTGTTGTCCCCCGTGGAACTGCGACGGATATAGAGGTCGAGGAATCCTCCCAGATGATGTATAGGTACGGATAGGTGAAGGATGCCCACTCGCACCACCTTGAGATCCACTATAACCACTGGCACCACCTCCCTGGTGTCCTCCTGAACCACTCGATCCTCCTGTTGCGTTGGCACCCATAGTGCACACACTGTGTTGGATCATCTATGTGTTGATGGCCATTTTTGCTATGGCGTTCATCATATCCCGCTGTCCTCTAGCTAGGTCATTCAAGATGGCCTGCATACTGTCATGCTATGTCTCGAGGCCTTTTCCCTTGCCCTCTGGTGTCTCATGCCTGTCACCCATAATCCTCTCTATGTCTGCCTCAGTGTCGGAACTGATGTGATCCCTGTCCTCTATCTCTGGCTCTGTATCTGACTAATTGTGGACCGTTTTGTTCCTGTGCCCTCTGTCTCTAATATGTCCCCTGCGGTACTGAATGTACTCGTCCCCAATATGACCTCGGCCCTCTGGGTATTCTGCACCTGTTTCCGGAATCATGGGGTCATGAGAAAGCACTTCTTCACAGGCTAGCTGGAAGAAGGCTCTGATACCATTGAAATATCCTTGATCCGATGGATCTGGATATGTTCTACTGAAACTGATGTTTTGGCTCTTGGATCTGATACTCTGGGGGGTTTCTAGATGCATTTTAGTTTCTTTGTCTTAACATGCGTGGTGATTTTGCATGTGTGTCTAGATAGAATGATGTTTTACAATTATATCATGCATGCGAGTAATAAAGGACAACATAGCTCAATAATATGTATTATGTGAAATAACAGGAAATACAACTGGCATGTAGAAAGAAAGAAACTAATCATGAGCTAGATCTCATGGATCGTCACTGGAATACAATGCAAACTAACATAAAATACCCATGATCAGAAGATGTGAAAGGATTTGCAACATGCACGGATAGATCGACCACATGCAACCCCTGAAACTCACGACAACTGTTGGAAATGAATGATATATTCGCCCTGGTGGCTAAACTCGTCCGATCAGCCTGAAAACTATCCCAAACTGTGCGCCTTGGTCTATAATGTCCTCCTGATATCTAACAGACTGAAGATCGACTCCCTGAAGCTCTGGCTGGGCCTCAGATGAGATCCCTTGGGGGTTTGTGCACCTCTTGGGCTCTGGCAATGCGCCCCGATGATTCCATCATCGAAATCTGATGATACATGTCTCAAAATGAGCGCCCTAGTCTCCTTTGTAATGGGTTGGAAGGGTTTCCCCGGATCTGATCCGGTGAGCTCTCTGGAACCCAAGATGTACTTCCCCAAGTGCTGCACACTACCTGGCTTCCTGATGTGCACAGGGAGATTCCTCTGTCGGAATCTGATGAATGATAGCTCAAAAGAAGTGCCCTGGCTCCCTCTCAACTGGGCCGGAAGGATATGGCGAGATCTGCTCTGGTCTTGTCTAGCTACACAAAATTGTCTCTCAAACCCTTGCGCCCTCACTTGCTGCAATGTGCACTGACTGAATTGGTTCTGTAGATCACTGATATGGCACGGTGAAATACCTGGATGGTACTTCCGATAGGCTAGGGTGTGTCTTCCAACACTGAAACCGATCTGTGGTGGTGGTTTCCTCCAGAAATCCACAAAACATATGTTGAGGTCGACTTCCTCCTCTGGAACCTGTTTCTCAATTCACAAATCAACGATAATGAGCAATTAGGTTCGAATTCCTCTTTTTATACCTCCACCGATCTAATTTGTCATTGACATCACTTAAGCTAGGTGCCTTTCTCCTATGTCGATTTCTCCGTTGACTTTGGCTTAAGTGACTTTTCCTATGCTTTTTGGCTTAATTCATCATTTAGCCCTTTATTCACCCTTATTTCTCCCTTTATTCCCTGTTTGTGCCTGACGATAGTCTACGGGAACAGATAGATTACTAAGTCTCTCCCTGCTGAGGCTATTCTTGGGAACGGGACATCACTTAGAGAAAGTTTTGTTTTCTGGATAAACAAGATTACAAAAAATGAAAAGAATAATTTTTTTTACCAACGACCTTCCCCAAATATACTGGTTATGTCAGGGAATATTCCTGATACGTAGGGGCATCCCTTGCCAAAACTGGGGACATTCCCCAGCATTTCCATGTCTCTAGGGATGTGTGGAATGACCCCTGTCCTGAGGGCCACATCGCCAGGTAACCATGGTTTGTATTCCCATGAGTTATGGTGTGTTGGTTCTTAGAGTGGAAGCCTCAAATTCATCTGTAAATTACTTATTTGTTCTTCCATCTTAATCAGAGAAGCACCAAATTGTGAGAACAATGAACATCGAATACCCTTGTTCTGTCTCTTCATGATGTGTGCTTTAAATAAGTGCTTCGTGCTTGCCTTCTGCAGAATTCATCTAGTTCACATTGGCATCCTGCAACCAAAGTCCTTAGTCAATTCTTACAGGTAAAATACAGCTGTCAGTACTCAATACTATTTAGTATATCTGCAGGGAGATTTTTGGGAACAATCCAGACATTGGATGGAAATGTGTACAAGGGAAACATGAAAAGGCCCTATCATAGGCAACAAACTTCAGAAACATCCTTAATCAGGGCTCCCAAAATGAGCAGAGTTTGGTCAAGAGAAAAGCTAGGGTTCATAAAAAGAGAACCTTGACAAGGAATACATTAATGGGCTAGGAAAAAGGCATACAGAAGGGTCCAAAGCTAAATTAAAATACCTTGAACAAATATCTAATGGCATCTAGGTTTTATTAGAGTAATTCAGCATGTGGTCTACCCCATTAGTATCTTTGTTTAAAATTTTAAATCGCCCTCTTATATCAGATTTCAGTGTCTTTATCTTCTACCAAATGAAAGGTTGATTTTGGGGATATTCTATGGATAGTATTACAAGCCAGGCTTAGGACTATATAATTTGAGTAGATAAGTATACAATCTTTTCACTTCAAAGTTCATATGATGATGATGACAATGATTTTTAACGTCCACTGAGACCAACTTTGGTCTATTGGATACATGCAATGTAATGACAAAAGTGAGATAACATTACTGAATGTGCAGGACTGAAAATGATTTCCAACAGTTCTGCGTACAAGTGCTCTTTGAATGTGTCAGCACAGACCGGCCAGCCCTTTTGCAGGTACCATTCATTTTACTGTAGTTTTCATAGACTTGGTATTTTACAATGTTCTCTTTCTCTTCAGAAAATTATTCTGACATGTGGGTGAATTTGTTCTATGTCAATGCAAAACAGACATATCTTTACCTGTACACAACAGTTGCATCACTTGCCGAGTATGCACTAAGTCAACACACTGTGTGCAATGACGCCTTGGCTCTTTCCAGTTTGAAGGTTTTTTTTAATTGTTTCTCAGAATAATAAGTCGTTGACATTTGATGGATTGTTAAGTAATTGGACATTCAGAATGTTCCTAGCATTTATGCAATTCACTATTTCTAATGGATGTTGGAATGATGATCTATTTCTTCAAAAAGGTTCATATATTCCAATTTCCCTTGCAGGTGGCTGTGGCTTACTCTGGGGCACTGGTTGATGGTAAACTACGGAATGTCAGTGGGGAACTCATTCAATCCACTTTCCTTGCTGCTCTTGCAAAGCGTGTGGAAGATATACTTAATTATTGGCAACACAGAAGAACGGATGGAGCTAATCATTACAATGATCTTGTTAATTACTTGACCAATGGAAAAAGGCCACCTCCAGCTGAACTGTATCAAAGTGACTTGCTACCTAGCATGTTTGTTTCCTTCTATCTTAGGTGGTATGACATGCCACCTGCTTCTGTTGTAAATTCAGCTATGCAAAGGTTAGAAAGCTTTCCCAGAGCTTTTGTCTCTTCAAAACATAATCCCAGGATGCCTCTTTTGGCATTGATGCTACCAGGGACACATTCCCGTGCTCTTGCTCTCATAGANCATGACCACATCATGAATGTTTCCTCTTATGCAGTGATGATAAAAGTTTATAAGCTACCATGAGACTTATGTGGACATGTTTTGCCATTGAAGAGGACCCCTTGACTTTGTCTTGAAGTTCCCCCTTGCTTGGTTTTGTTTCCATTCTTGTTTGATGTGGTGTTAGTTTTTTTTATAAGTCACTTTGACTTATTTGACTTTTAATTAATATTTTTATTAATTACAATGTTATTTATTATTTGATTTTATTTAACCCTGACCCTATTCTAAAACTATAAAAAGGAACCTACCCTCCCTCATTCTTACACTCACACATATCTTTCTCTCCCCTCATTTGCTTGAGCTTGCTGCGGCTACCTCAGTCCTTCTTGGTGCGGCCTCCTTGGTTTCTTTTGCCGGCTGGGAATATCTGTTGGTGTGTTTGCTGAGCTAGGGTACCACAGACCTCTCCTTATGTTGAGACAGTCAGAGAAGACCTCTCCTATGTGTGCCATGGACCTCTCCTTGATTGCCTATTGGAGCCGCGAACCTCCCTCTTCCTGCTGTGAGTACCGCGACCTTCTTTTGGCCTCACCGTGAGCTGCTGCTGTGTGTGTTAAGGGTGCAAGTGGCCTCCATTGCCCTTCTCTTGCTGCTGTTTTGTGTGTTGAGGGTGCCTCTGCCTCCTAGGAAATCCTCCTCCTTGATTGCTGGTGCTTTCCCTTTGCTGTTCCTGTTGATGGTGCCTTTCATGCCTTGAAGAGTTTATTGGCTGTATCATTTCAGCTCAGCTTGGACAGTGTTTGGATGAGTTGCTTTATCTTTGTTTCAGCCTCCCTTTTGTCCTAGAGTCCTATTTGGCAAGACAGTCCACTCAAGATCTTGGTGGAGGTCAAACCCTTGGGGTTTTTGGCCCATGATCTTTAAACAGATTTTTTGAGCATATTAAAGAGGACAACATTCAACATCAGGTACATCCTTGATTGTTCTATAAAGGTAAAGTTCAGATCTAATTATTCTATGTTTATCTATGTCCATAAATGTTATTTTCAGTTCTTGATCAGTTTTAGTTTAAGCCTGTGCTCTTTCATATTCAGTCTTATTTTTTTCAGTATATTATCTACTTCAGTTTTTTGTTTTAAAAGGTGCTGATCTGTTTGTACTGTAGAATTCATTTTGAAAATATATCTCTGTTTTCTTTTCCCTAAATCTAACAGTAGCCCCATGGAAGCCCAAGCTAGGCTTGTTCTCCCAAAACTGTCCACCGACTAGGTCCTGCAAAGACAAATGAGCACGCCCTCCAAGGATCTCAAGTCATAACATCATGATAAGTGAATCCAATCAATAAATGAGCCACCTAAGCATGTGCGTCAAAGATCACTATATCAAACAATTAATTGCTTAAAGACAGTATGCAACTTGTCAAGATTGAATATGGGAGGGTTCACGAGGTGTCCTATTGGTTAGATCTTTCCCTAGGTCAAGGTGAGTTTCCAAGAGATCCCTCTCTAAGCCATGTGAAGTGGATGAGTGGTTGGGGCCAAGACTCAATGTGCACAGGGCTCATGACATATAATGGGTCGTAGTGTCTCATTCATGGGTACCTTTGTAGAGAGTTGTGTGGTACCTTCGTCCGCAATGCATTTTTTCCAAGCCCATTAATTTCCATTCTTTTATTCTATCATAATTTTAAGGAGAGGTTGAAGGTCACTTCCTTGGCGTGGTGACCAAATAATGGCAATGTCACCCACAAACACCTAGTGGAAATGAGAAGGTTGTCTCGTGATGAGACCCCCTTTCTCTCAACCATGCAACTGAGAGCCATTACCTGGTTTGGTGACTAGATGATGGCAATGTCATACCACTAGATATTCATGGACGTGATAGGTCGGCAAGTGATGAGACCTATCTTTCAACTAACCTTTTAAGCATTCTTTATTATATTGTGGGTCCCCTTTACTCAAAGATAAGCGTGTCACTGCTTTCTTGGGTGATCCTTGGGCGAAGCATCTGGAAGGTTCATACAATGATTTTATATTTTACCCAACATCAATCCCTCTGGGCCTTTAGCCCCTTCTTCCCATAGAGTGATGGACAACCCCTTCTTGGGTCAATACACCCTAAAATCCCAAGAGATAAGGAAATGGAGGGGAATAATGATGGAAAGTGGTAAGTATGGTTGGGAACAGTACGATGGATCTTAAAGAGAGTTCCTAGAAGAAAACCCATCCCCAAGGAAGACCACTTACTAGGGCACAATGTCAACCACCAAGGTGAAGCAGGGCAAAATGCATAATGTCCAAGCATATATCATGAAATCTAGAGCAATCTAAGATAAAACATACTCAACTGGATTAAATATTGAAATGATGCTCACCATAATATTGACTTGTACCTGATGGAGCAAGGCCCACTGCCTTCCAGAAGCCAGCTAATGTGGTGGATGCCACATCTGGAAATCTGTGAACATCTGTGGTGGTGAGAGGGGTCTCCAACTTTGCAAGAGGGTACTGCTGGTCATGTAGTCTCTCGACACTCCATATCTGCAACCTGAAGGCCTCAAGACATAATCTCCTTAGTTATCCACAAAATGGGGATAACATTTACCACTAGCAGTGATTGTGTGTCATTGAACAGTAGATGTGTGCTACTAGCAGTGGTTGTTTACCACTTGACAGTAGTTGTGTACTACTATGGATCAACACATTCATGTTCTATTGGATGGCATTGTAGTAGCTATATGCTACTAGCTAATTGTCATGGAGACTACCAGATCACTTGGAGCAACTGTGTGCTGCTTGATCGCAAAGACTGTGACGGATGATTCGAGCTATCGATGGCATGGTAGTAGTTGTGTGCTACTAGTTGATTACAGAGTAGTCAATGGACTACTAGATGAAGACATCATGGAAAGATACCTCCCTAGCTAAGAGGGAGTGTTGATGTTTCAGCATCGGGCAGATATTCTCCCAGGATTGGTCATGGTGATTTGACTAATGGTGAATGGCCCAACCGTAGTCTTCAAAGAACAAAAGACTCGATGTGCTAGTGTTTTTCCAGTGTGTGGAAACACCGGGTAGACTTTCACCCACAGGGGTGTACCTGTAGTGAATGTT